>JBBMKB010096884.1:0-10726 GCA_037833945.1 Alaria marginata | reverse complement strand
GGGGTGGGCTGGAGGCGAGGTAGAGTGGGCGGGGGGGGCGTAGAACGAGGGAGGTTAGGCCAGTAGTTTTTACGCCTAGATCCAGCTTCAAAAAAAATGATTGATAGTCCACACGAACCCTTCGCTACGTGTTCATTCCGATAACTGTCCTACACGGCGTTAAAATTAGGGTTTGAAGTAAAGTGTTTTTCAACAAATGTATCGAAGTTGGGCCAAGGTCTATACCGCGTTCTATTAGGCCTGGGCTCGGAGAAGAAGCGACGCGACCTCTAAAAATGAGTAGGCAACAAACGCCATGCGTTAAGACATTTAGAAAAAGCCAGCAGGTATTCTTCAGTAATCCAGGTTACCACCCTGTGCTACTATTTGGACCTCTAGGACCCTCCGCGTCTTCTCAACGTCGACAAAAACATCACCGCAAGCAGGCAGGCAAGCGGGAAGACCCAGGCAGGACCCGCCACGAAGGCCGACAGAGAACTTGCGACCGAGTGCTACAAATATACAAAATAATTAAGTACGTGCTGTACTGCAATGATGCAAGCTCACCTATCGGGGGAGGGAGCATCTGCTCGCCGGTCATCTCCCGCACCAGCCCGGCCACCATGTTGTCTGGAACAGCGCCATCGCCGTCCATTGCAGCAATGCGCCGGTTCTCTCCCTGCTCCTCCCAAGCAGCCACCACCTTCAGCAACAACAAAAAACACAAAACAAACACATGCCAGGTAACACAACACAAAAGGGGAACGAAACCGGTTTGACAGACTGTAAATCCTCACGAGCCACGTTCGGGACGCGTCCCCCATACAAAAAAAAACGCATATTTCATAAACTCACGCACCCGTGCGTTCCTCGCGTGTGCTCCTAGGTCCCGAAGGCTCCTACACCCTCAACATTGGTTTACGCTACCACCGCCCCTGCTGTTGCGAAACACACGGTGGCACCCCCCGCCCCCCGCCGCGCTCCCTATCCTCCCCTCCCTCTTATCCCAATACTCTTCCCCCTCTGTCCAACCACCCTCATCACCTCTTCCCCTCCCCCCCCCCCCCCTCCCCTATCCCATCGCTTGCTGCTACTGCTGCTGGGGTAGGCGTTGGTTGGCAACGACGTTGTAAAACACGCCTCTCACCACGTGAGCTAGACGACAATGACATCGTCCTTTATCTCGTTTTTATATTTTGGAGGTAACCGAGATGGTAGTCGAGTTACTGTAGATCATATTGTGCGGGGTGGAGAACCTTAACTCCGCGCAACGGGGGTGATATCACGTACTGTGTATATGGTAATTGATCATGCACCCACGAGGCGGTTACATAGGATACCTATTGCTGTCCCTGGAAGTGGCGACATCATAAAAAAAAAGCAATGCATTCAAAGACGTCATCCATGTGGAAAGTACGCACAAGGTGCCGAAATCCGCTTCACTAGTGGTTCTTAGCAGGATGCAGCTCACCCATCATGCGACTCGCCGAACACCTCACGGCGCTTCGCGGTAGTTGCACGCGATGCCTGCCTGGTCCAAAACACCCGACATGCTCCGTCCCGGCATTGTAGAGATGCGTGGGTCTATGGTCATACGACTACGGCTATGCAAAAAATGAGTACACCCCCCTACCAACCCCACCCTGCGCCTAGCCCTCGCTCCCCGTCCATGCCGCCCGCACACCTGATTCAGACCGACGGGGGCTTGTCGGATCAACTCGTCGAAGCCCCTGCAACCCTCCGCGTGCCTTCGCACCGCCTTCACCGCCGCGGGAAGGCTCCTGCTCTCGAAGATGCGCGCGCGGCACCCGTGAAGAACCCCTAGCGCCACCCACACTAACACCGCGGGGCCTCGGCGTCCGTACCACGTGAAGAGGTCCCAGATGCGGCTGACCACGGGTTGCGAGCCCATCGATCCCGCGTAGATGCAGATGAACCACCTGAGCGAGCCGGGGGGGGTCCAGGAAGCGGATGATAGGGGGGCGGGGCGTTATCAGGGGCGCGGGGGTGGTGGGGGCTTGGTTGATTTTAGGCGTTCAGGGTGTCGGGGATTGGCTAGGACGACGCCTCTCTTAGGAGTGCGTGGTCCAAAGGTCATCGCAGTACGGTATAGTGCAGAATTTAGGGCATGGCGTACTCTACTATAAGGTACAGGGGCGTGTGCAATATTCTAGGCATGGCATAGTTGCTGTTGTTGTTGTTCTCACATCAACTCGCATAAATCATCAAGTCCGCGGTCACAGGACAGACTCCAGTCACTCTGGAGTGCAAGAACACCCCTCCCAGGGAAAAAATTAAAACAAACCAAAAGTAGTACACGAAAATATAATAGCCGAAGCAAGGCGTACATCCGTCAAAAAACGTAAAAGCGTGATCGGAAGTCAGCGTGCCTACATATCAGGCCTATACTGGTGCATATGTTTCAAGACTCGCAGCTGAAACCGACTACACCGCATGCCACCGAGGAAACAAAATAATGTACAAATCCTAGGAGAAAAACAAATAATGAAAAAAGAAAGGAAAAAATATAAAGGAAAAAATATATAGTGTGAGGTACTGGGCCATACGCAGTAATTTGAGGCTGGCGTACTCTGACGTAATGGAGTGTACTCGTAGGCGTTGGGACTGGCGAGGTATGTTTCATTAGTACTAGAAGTGCGGCCAAGGCTCAGCCAGTGGAGCTAAATCTGCGTTGCCCGAATTGGTAGTATAGGGTAGGGCATAGTAGTACTCGTCGTAATGCAAGTGTGCTGTGATGTACCTGGTACAACTCTAAACGAAACTGTACGGACCATTGGGGTACAAATGTAAGGTCCAAACGGTACACGTATTAATAGTATTTATGCACATGGCATGAAATGCATAGCAGCAGTAGAACACGTGAATAATAGTACTCCGCCACGGGGAAACATTCGTACTGCTACTAATACCACTACTACTACGACCGCAGAAAAAAAATTCTACTTGCTGCTACTTTTTAGTCGCGAGCTAGGAATATTCCACAGTCCACAATCGCCGGTCTAACGCACGCCTGCCAGTCACCAATCAGCCAATGGGGGTGGGGTTTCAACACCGTTGGTGACGGTATCGACCCGGGGGGTCGCTGTTTTCGTCCGGGGATTGTTGGAATTGTACATGTTTAAAAGGATTTATGATCCAGGGTCCAGGGATGACATTTTATCGTTCCCGGGTGATATGGAACCTCGACGTTGTCCTGAGGGGCAACTCTCGCCACGCGCTGGCTCCATACGCCCCAGCCAATCAGCAATCAGCGGATGGCGGTAGGGTTTCCACATCATGCGGGTCGGTATCGGCCAGGGAGATCACCGTTTTCGTCCCCGGGTTGTCGGAGTTGTAGATATATGATGGGATTTTTGATCCGGAGATGGGATATTATCCTCCCCGGGTGCGAAGGGACCTCGACGTTGTCCTCAGGGGCAGCTCTCGCAGAGCGTGCTGGCTCTATGAGCCCCGGCTAATCAGCGATCAGCCGGTGGGGGTGGGGTTTCCACACCGTGCGGGGCGGTGTCGACCCGGGGTATCACTGTTTTCGTCGCCGAGCTGTCGGAGTTTGTACATGTACCGAACAATTTCTGATCCGGGGATGGGACAAAATCCTCCCCGGGTGCCGCTGGCTCACGAGCCACAGCCTATCAGCGATCAGCCGATGGGGTTGGGGTTTCTACACCTTGCGGGGCGGTGTCGACCCGGGGGATGGCCGTTTTCGTTGCCGGTCAGTCGGAGTTGTAGAGATATGGAGGGGTTCCTGAACCGGTGATGGGATCCTACCCTTCCCGCCTGCGGCAGAACCTCGATAGCTCTATGGCTGCAATATTCCTGTTCAGCACCAACCTTCTAGAAAAGAGCCAGCGGTGTCTGGCAGATATTTGATATGCCAATCAGCGGCCAGCAACGTAATTCAAAATGTACTACATCAGCAAGGCTGGCTTGATGACTGTCATGACTACCTCGGGATTGTCGGGAATGCAGCACGCCACGGCCACGGCACAGCACGGCACGAGACCTGGTGTTCCGCTGGTTGTGCCACCCACCCCCCCTACCCATACGGCAAGACGGACCTGAAACGCTCTGAGTGGCGAGACCATGATAACAAACGAATAGACGCGTTTTCTGCATCACTAGCGGTACGGCCACGGCTCCGCCCGTGGCGCTGTGCTTGTGGTAGATGCTCGACGACAACACGCTACTGCTGAAGCTGCAAGAGGTAAGTGTGTTTATTTTTGTGATTCCAGCAGAAGAATCAAGTAAAAAATAAACGTGTGCGGGGCGGATGAGAGGTGTAAAACGTGCACGGACGACCCTTGTGAACACGCAAAATTAAAAAAGATCGAAATTAAAAAAGATCGATCAAGAAAAAACGAATTTCAAAGCTCGAACCAGAATAAAAAAAGAATAAAAGAAAAGCAAGAAAAATGAAAAAAACGATCAAAAACTATGATCGAAACGAAAATCGGGGGGGGGGGGGTACTCATTTTTTTCATAGCTGTAGTCTTCAGACAATAAACCCTCGTATCCCTACAATGCCGGGACGGAGCACGTCGGATTTTCACCGACCAGGCAGACATCACGTGCACCATGCGCGAAGCGCCTTGAGGTGTTCGGCGAGTCGAATGAAGGATGAGCTGCATCCTACTTAGAACCACTTGTAAGGTGAACTTCCGCACTTTTTGCGTACTTTCTTTCACCTGGGTGAGAGCTTCGAATTGATTTATTTGTTTTCTGGTGTGGCCACTTTGGAGGGGGAGGGGGGGGCGAAGGAAGCGAAAAACAGAAACGCAAAAAACAAAAGTCAACTCCTCTCGAAACTCGAATCAGAATCGAAAAACATTCAAAACTGAGCAAGATAGACCGTTGCTAATGGGAAGGCGATAGTTTAACAAACACATTTCCAAACGTTTTTTTGAGTCCTTTGCCAAAGAGATGGCCGTACCGTCGCTGTGGGGGAAAAACGACAAAATATATATTTCTGGTTGTTTTTTGTCGAGCGGCCCAATTCGCCAATTTTCGTCAATCCTCGGTCAGCGTTGTCCAACAACCACCCTTGACCTTCGATCTCGAGATAGAGACAACCCACGACCAGCCCTCTTCGTTCCGGACAAGGCCACATGAGTGCAGGTGACAGCGCCGAAGAGTTCATGTTGATCCATGTTCTAGGGCGTGAGAGATTGCCCGCGTTGTCCTGTGGTCTTCCGCCAAATACTCTCAAAAATCTACTTTTTGCCCGTTCGGAGACGATCGAGAGTTTTTGTCTCTGTTTTCAACACACCAGCCGCCAAATGTATTCTTAACAGCAGCCTGGTCGGTGCCCTCCACACATCACCGGCGGTAGTGTGAGCACTGTACATCAAGGGTGGATCAGAGCCCCTGACGAGCTCGCCAAGTTCAGATCTCACGACGGTGTTATTGATTTCGTCGAACAAAGTGTGTGCAGGACGCGAAATCTTGCCGCTTCTAATCCAGCATCAGCTTGAGAAATTCTCAAGCAGATGTTGCCCAAAATCGCCGCCAGAAAAAAAAATATTCCGAACAATCCGAAGTTCCAGAAACAACTTTGAAAAAATCGGGCCCATCCACAAAACCGTCGAGAAACAATTTGGCTGATACCTTCGAAAAAACAAAAAAGCTGAAAAAATAGGTTTGCTATTAGCAACCGTCTTAGTTGGGCCAAACGAAAACTTGAGACAGAAGGAATGAAACACGAAGAGAAACAATAAATAAACCCCAAATAAAGCAAAGAAAACCAGGAAAATTCCACAAACGCCAAACGGAGTTAGGAGGGCGTTCAGGGGGAGCTCTGAGAGCGCAGCAGGGCCTTGTAATAACGTGTGCCCCAGACAGAGACAAACGTTACTACTGAAAAATGGAGGCCTCGAAGAAGGCAGCAGCCTCTTACGTGGCGTGCACATTAGCCAGCAACAATGCTGGCTTTACAGAATTGGAATTGACCAATCGGGTGCCTGCTTATATATTTGAAAATTATATTCAGCATCACAATGCTAGCTACTTATGGACCGGGAGGCCTTGGCACCGGCGGAATTGTCGGCAATGCTCAGGACGCAACGGCCACGACTCGAAGCGACGTGAGACACAGTTTGGCAGAGGTCGTGTCCCCCATCCTCTCTATCCAAGCGGCGAGGCGGGGCTGAAATGAAACACTCTGAGTTGCGAGACCATGATGACATGTTTTGTACTAACGATAGTAGGGAAAAGTCACTCTGATGGGAAATGTGGGGACTGTTCGCGTTGCCACATAGAGGGCAGATGGTCGTTGCGTTGCCACCCAGCCGTGCTGTACAATATAATAGGCATATATTATGTATATGTCAAAGATGCACTTGTTTTTTTCTGCCATGCTGTTCTCCGGCGGCCGAGGTTTTTTTCTAGCGCTTTCGGCTGCGGGTCAGGCAAGGCGCCCGTCGGTACATTACGACCCATGTCTGGATCCCGGCCGAGCTCCGTGGCGGTGCTCTGAGTATTATCCGTCGCTGAGCTGGCTCATTTTATCAAGGAGTTGCGTTTGCCTCGCTGAGTCGAGCAGGTGCATGGAAAACCCCACCATGTAATTTCAAATCGCCCGCTCCCCTCTGACATTTTCGTATTCGCTCAGCCCTCCCCCGCTGTACAACATCATCAGTCCAATTATTGTTACCCTCTCTGTTGTCTGCTACGACGCAGCAGCAGCAGCAACAGCAGCAGCAGCACTCCTTTGTGACAGCCACGGACGGTGCTTCTCTGCATGCGCGCGCGCTTCTGTATGTGTGGGTGGAGTGTTTGCTGCCATACGCACGCAAAACGATCAAGAAGAGCGGTGATCTGTTTTTGCAAAAGTAGCCTCTCAGCCTCGCGCCACGAAATCTAATAAATACAGCAGTATATCAGCAGTACAGCAGCAGCGGTACAACGGCTGCCGTACTCCAGGCTCATGCCGCTGTGCCAGTAGTCACGGTGTATGTGTGTGTGGCTGGTGCACAGCAGCAGGAGATCGAACCACGACAACATTAACACGTCCGATGCAACAGTCAAACACATATCGTCGGACGTCATACCAGGTATACGAAGCATACAGCAGCCTGTACATCTCATTGAAACGCTTGTGTTGCCCCTTTTCGACTTGCGACGCCGCCGGGATATCAAGTAAAACCCATCCCGAAGGGGAACCTTGAAGAGATGTACAAAATGCACTATTTTTGCACATTTGCTTGTCTCCTCCGTCATCCGAAGGTCCTTTCTCGCGCGTTCGGCTGCGACTCACGCAGGAGGGCTGTCGGTACCTTGCAACGCACATCTAGATCCAGGCCGAGGTCCATGGCACGTGCTCTGGACGTCCAAAGTCGCTCGATAATTGTTCGAGGGGTTGCGTTTCGCTTCGCCGAGCCGCGCAGGGGCCATAGTAACCTATACTCCTGTTTTTTCTCGCTCTGCTGCTCTGCGGCTGCATCACACACGCCCTCCAAGATCTGCACTTTTGGCAGTCACGGTTCAATATATGGTGTCTTCGCGATGAATAGAGCCACCCAACGCACTACACCTACACTCCTGAACTCAGCAGGGGTCAGGGATCAGCATTGCTGCAACACCCGGCTCGGTAGGTGGACCCGAATTCAGAGCAAAGCTGCAAGTTCAGCAAAAACAGAGTGAATTATGGAGCTTGCATATCCCAAACGGCGGATACATGTTACGGGTCGTGAGAACCTGCATGCCTATGCATATCATGGTAAACACCCATGCATATGCCAGGTATGTCTGTCCCCAAATGCCACAAACAGCAGCCACGCTGTAACCTCTTTCCTTTGTGATAGGGACGGACCGTGCTTCTGTGTGTATTTGTATGTGTGTGCGATTTTGTATGTGTGAGTGGAGTGTGTGTTCTGTCATAAGAGCACAAAACGATCAAGACGAGCAGTGGATATTTTTGTTCAAAAGGCAGCCGCTCAGCCGCGCGGCTACATTATCAGTACACAGCAGCAATAAAGTAGCAGCGGTACGACGGCAGCTTTTTTTCAGGCTCTTGCCTTTGTGCCAGTAGTCCCGTGGTGTATGTGTGTGTGGTTGGTGACAGCAGGAGATCGAACCACGACAACATTTTCACGCCCAACACATCGTCGAACCTCCTCCCAGGTATACGAAGCATACAGCAGCAGCAGTGGCTCACACTAGGGTACATACCATTGAAACGCCTGTCTTCCCCGTTTTCGACATGCGACACCCCCGGGATTTCAAGTCGATCACATAGGAACTTTGTAGACACAAGTGTATTTTCGGGCTATGAAAGGTGGCCGCTACGACTTTGCCCAAACCAGTATACTTTATCGGGCTAGGTGGCCCCGACTACTAGCCCAAGCAGGCTGGCTTTTAGCGCCAGCAGCTGACAGCAGGCGACGATGCACAGCACGACTAGCGCGCAGCAGGCGGGCTCCAAGCGTCAGCATCTGAGGCGACAAAGCCACGGCACGACTTCGTAGTCCGTATATCGGCAGCAGCGACAGCAAACGTACACGACCATGCCACCATCCCGCTCCTACATACAAAAATCGCGTTTGTTTTTCGTACTGCCTTTTCTTGTGTGTACACAGCTAGCCATGCTGCTGATGCTGCTGTATGATATCTGCTGCAAGCGATAGAGTACAGAATACTGACGTCTCGCCTCATATTTAGGGGGGAAGTGAAGTGGGACACTGGGAGATTCGTGGGCCGGTGGGAGAGGCGATAGGGTAGTAGGCATATATAGGCACGTACCAGGTATCATTGGAATGCCATTGATGCTTTACACAAATTTCTGTTAAACAGTATTCGTTGTATATCAAAACCATGGGTTTGTATATCGCGTTGCACACTCTGTACCACTACTACTGTCTATCTAGTGTGCAGAGGATGTGATTCATTAATAGGGTACCTGGTATTTATTATCGTCATCTCTATCGACGGTGGCAAGCCCTTTTATCTCCTGGCCATACAGAAGCATCTATCTATCTATCAACGGCACCAAGCCCCCAGACGTATCACGCATTTTAGTCTGCCCTGGCCTATCATGTGATTCACGCGTTGTAGTCTGTCCTGGTACAAACGACCGTCCGTCCATATATCAGCAGCAAGCAGCAGCAGCAGCTGAGTTGATGCCGTCGGCAGATGCTTCTCTACGAACACGATTTTCGTATCCACGAGTATCAGCGGTTTGTTAACTACTTGGGTACAACGTTGCTTTGACAGTTGATTTGGCAAAAGAGCCAAATCGTGTTGTAACTTGGTCTAAAAGGGGAGGGGATGGCAAAACAAACGAGTACGTATACATAGCAAATGGGAGAGAAGCAAATGGGAGAGAAGACGCGGTTAGAGCTACCTTGCGTGCAGCTTTAATAGCAACACAAGCAAAGCGGTTTTCTCGAAAAGGCGCCTTTTGTGCAGCGGTTGATACGGCTTTGGCAGGGCTTGGATGAAGGGCAGCAAAACAAAAACAGTACTTTATGTACACGTATATCAGGTATTAACCAAATGGGAGAGAAGCCGCGGTTAGAGTAAAATGGTACGCATAACAAATGGGAGACAAAAATATTGGCTGGAAAAGTAGTCTGTTGTGCAGCGGTTGATGCGGCTTTCGCAGGGCTGGGCAGAAGAAGAAAAAAACGATAACGTACACATAGCAAATAAATGAGAGAAAAGACGCTCTCGCTCTCGAAAAGTCACCGTGTTGAATACAAATATCGAATAACTTTATCAGCATAACTTTACCAACTTGTAAGACAGGTACCAGGTATGCTGGGTACGAATTGCCGATGCTGGTGGACCGTAAAAAAAAGTGACGGCGTTCAGCAAACAATCGACCCTCGAGCTCGAGACACGAGGACACCACGGCAGTCTGGCTCTGCTTCGGACACGGCCATAGGAGCGTAGAGGACGCGGTCGAAGGTTTTAGGTTAATACATGCTCTAGAAAACGAGAGTTTGCCACCGTTGGTGTTGAGGGTCTTTCCTCGATAACGCTGCTAGTTGGTTATCATTAGGGCTGTTCACGGGTCAGGTCAAATATCACGCGTCGGGTCTGGTCCGGTCAGCTGACCCGACCCGACCCACGAAAAACAATAGACGTCGTGACCCGAACCGACCCGAACCGCGAGATTTAAAACCCCCCTGACCCGACCCGATCCGACCCGCGAGATTTGAAATCCTGTTGACCCGACCCGACCCGACCCGTGAGATTTGAAAACCTCTTGAGGTGACCCGACCTGACCCGCCAGGCTCCGACTGACCCGTGAGATGCACGTCATGTCGCGGGTCGGATCACCTTGACCCGCGAGGTTTTTTTTCTCGACTCACGGGTTCGACCCGTGGATCCGACGCACTGGTCGACACTTCGAAAGTCAGAAAATCTGTATTTCTGTACCCCGCAGTGATATGTAGCTTGGGTGCAATGGGTATGGATGGGCCTCGACATAAACATATACATTTGGCGGCGTCTTAACCCACGAACACGATCAAAAAGGAGTATCAGTACCACAGAGGCCTCGGATAGGAAGTAATGGGGTGGATCCGCGGGTCAGATCTGCGGGTCCGACTCGTGGGTTGGAATAGAACAAATCACGGGTCAAAGTGGCCCGACCCGTGACGTGACCCGTATCTCGCGGGTCATTACCCGACCCGACCTATGAGATTTTCAAAGTTTTTGACCCGACCCGACCCGCGAGATTTTGAAACCTCTATACCCGACCCGACCCGACCCGCGAGATTTCAAA
>JBBMKB010096873.1:0-10727 GCA_037833945.1 Alaria marginata | reverse complement strand
CCCCCTCCCCCTCCTTCCTCCCCCGCCGCCCCCATCATCTCTTTAGGCCTAGCATCATGTCATGCAGCTCTACCTGGTATTCATTATTCAATCTAAAACTATATAATCTAAAACTATTACTACCCCCCCCCCTGCAATGAGTATACAGCACAGTACGCGACAGCAGTTAATCTCCTATTTTGGCTAAGGCTCGCGGCTTATTGTGATGTCAATGTTGAACGCAGGCTATAATATACCTGACAGGATTTAGAGTGGCGTCCTTGCTGAGCACAAATGCTTTTAATAGCTATAAATTCTTAAATTACATAAAAACTCAGCCTGAAATCCACATCTACCCCTGCGGGTTTTGAGGCGCCCAAGTCAGCGTCCCTGGAAGGAACGTCGAGGTGCCAAATTATTAACACATGTCGCGTACTGTACACCCCCCCCCTCCCTCCCCAGACCATCAGTATTACGACTATATATATCATAAGCTAGAGCGCGCTCCACAGCCGTCATAGTTTGTCCCCCTCAAAACAGGTTTGATAGTTTCCGCGCACAAATTGATAAGCATCACCCTGTTGAACCTGGTACTAGCTAGCACTAAGGGGAGCCGCCGACCTATATTTTTCATGAGGACATACATGCACACCCTGCAATACGCGCGATCGGAGTATTACTGTACCACACAGACAGCTTGCAAAGATGAGTTTCGATAAAACATTATATCTCACAGCTGTAGTGTATTTTTTATGTTTTATCATATACCAGGTATAGGAGATGGTCGTCGTGTTGTCGTACGATACCCGCTGCATCTCCCCACAGTAGCAATTCGAATCAATCGGAGATGATATATAATATGGTGTTGTGTTGTGGTCAGCTTTCATGCCGCCCGGATAATTCAATGCGTCAAACATGTCGATAATATAGTACGTGTGTTTTCGCCGGTTTTGCCTTTGCTACCGTCTGTACTCGTCGTGCATACCATGTACTACCAGGTATACCGCTCGTACATAACACAATCAAGAACAAGTCCGTTTCGTCTTTTTACCCGCCACTCTTGCGGGTCATGTGGGAGCGGTCTTTATCCCTAGCCTGGAACCAGGACTCGCTCGTTTTCTTTTTTGTGACACCATTCTCTTGATCGTCTGGTGTGCTGTTTTACTTGTGGATCCGTGGAAGCGGCACCCGTCAAATTATTGGTGCACATGTCATGTGGATTTTTATACGTAGCACTCTTTGTACGCGGCCAGTGCGAGTGCTGCAGTAAAAGAGTTTTACTCTTTTGGTCTGTCCCTTGCCGCTTCACGGATCCACCCAGTTCGTAAGCTCCAAGCTCACATTCATATTTGGTAATAATGTATGCATGTACAACGACATGGTTTTTTTTGTGGCCGGTTGAAAATCCACCTTTCTCGCATCGGTAACAGTGCTAACGACGAAGTATAGCGAGCCCCTACCTGTTCAGTCGTCTTTCGGAAGCACTGTGGTGCCGGTGCATGCGTTATTTGGTAGGTTTTCATGTGCATATTTACATAGATAGACACCATGCTCTTCTTATCGTTGGGATGAAGGCACTATACAGAGGCACCCGACTTTAAGAAACATTACGTAAGGAAAAAAAGGCTCAACTCTCGGGAAAAATAAGAAATTGGGTGTAAGAAAGATAGCTCAACAGTGGGATCCACTCTAAATCCTTTATATTAGGGTTAGCTCAACGTTGGAAACAAGATATTAAATTCAGCCTCGACCACATATTGACGTTTCTTAACACCGGGCGCCCTCTGTATACCACTCCATCATATCTCTACGACTTTGGGGTGTGCGCCTGGTATTACTCGTATGTACTTCTCCAACAGAATCCTACGGCTCCAACTGTTTTCTCAGTCCAAGTTTTCGCACCATGATGGATGGGTGTTGATCAATAGGATGGAAACCACAATAAATCATGTCGCATGCGCGCGGAAAAAACGTGTTTCATGATGCAAACTTTGTTCAGAAATTTTCACTATATGTCGGTGCGTGCGAAAGCGCAGCATTTTATGTGGCGAACAGATATACCAGGGTACGTCGCTTGGTATTCGCAGCATTTTAAAATATCCTGGTAAAACAATTAGACCGCCCATCCGGCCACAAGCATGCATGCGCATCAAAATCTAGCGCTGCTGCGCCGTACACGTAATACAAATGCATCGCCAACCCCCATCGCCTGCCACATATCATACATCGTCGACTCCCGTTGTCTACCAAATACATCGCCGATTCCCATCGTCTACAGTGACGATCCCAGGTGTAGCCCATGTCGTTAAAGTTGCCGAATCCGCAGGTTCTTCGATTTTTGGAGATGGGATTGCTGCCTGAAAACGAACATTGCATAAGGAGCGTTGTTGAAGTGTTTGGATATTCGCCGACCCTGGACCGTAAATGAAGAAACACGACGACAGCCAAGAAAAATAACCAATAAACAAAGTGCTGGTGACCCGAACAAGCGCACGGGATAAAACAAATCCTATGCGAATAGCAAACAGGCCAATCGGCTTGCGCTCCAATCCTCGAGTCTTTTTTGCACACAAAATCCCGATAATCATAATCTTCAATCGACTAAACGTTTTTGTTGCAATGTGGCGTATTGTGGAAATAACGAAAACGTGTTACTATTAGCTCTCTAGCACGTCATCGGGGTTCCTTAAATAATAGGTAGCTAACTATAAGGAATCATGGTGTGTCTTTCTCTTCTCCGTCTCCAGCCTCACTGGTTGAAAATCAATCATAGGATGAAGCCACCATGCAGGTAAGAGCCGGGAGCTCGAGATGTACAGCGATGTATTTTTATGGCAACTACTCAGTGTGAACATCCAGGCATGAGCGCTACAGTAAACGTCGTTCAAAAGTTCAAAGCAGGCAATACTGGTACTCTACTGGAAACGTTTCTCTAGGCTGAAGGAATGCGGCAGGTGTCTTTCTCGCAGATTTTATTTACCTCATCGGTGGCCTTGGGAGTGGTGTACTGTCTTCCCTTATAATCTGAGCCAGTCCACCAATCTGTCTTTTCTGTAGTATTGACAGTTTTCTCCGTGTCCTCTATTACAGCAGACTCTGGTACCTGGTATGCAGTATGGACGTGATGGGCGGGGGATAATTGAGCACACGGGCATCAACAAGCTTTGCGAAACTACGGCCAGGCTGCATTGTCATATATGACTGGCGGTTTGCGGACGGGGATTTTGAGAAGAGCTTATCAGATCGCGAAGGACGGCAGAACCGACGGCGCCATGTTCAGCTCGCGGTTTTGTGCAATTTCCTGCCCTGCTTCGAGATAACAGCTATATCCAAGACTGCGATCGTTTTAACTCGGTCGACACAGCTGACGCCTTTGTGAACGTGACAGCAGCACTCCTTGCCAAGGCGGGAATGGTGTCAATGCCAATCGAAGCGAGGTTCGAATCACCTGTTTTTCTTGCCATCTGCTCGGCCGCCGACACCACCATGCCTGCGCACCACCGTTAAATGGGAGCAGACGAAATGTGGCTTAATCTTGGGGAAGGCTGGATGGTTCAGAGCGATGGATCTGCGGACGCCCTGTGCCCACCAGCGTCGTGATGCGTTGCTGGCTCTATGGCGCCTGCTATCAAAACCACTGTCACCCCCAAAGGCGTTGAGCCCACCTCATTGTTTGGCGGTTTCCATCGTGGAGATCCCGACGAACCAGCTTCGAATTTCGAACGGTATAAATGCATGTCCTCCTCGATTGCCCGCTTCAGGGTATCGCAACGCCAATAGCCTGCCTCAAGGTAAAGCTGTCGACAGCACACATATGACATTTAGGGGGAAATTTGGAGGGAGTCGGTGGTCATCGGCGGGCCAGGCACTCTATGCATGTTATGCGCGACGCGATGCAGATGCTCGAGAAAGTATGACTGTCCCATAGGTACTTAGCTTCGCCCGCACCTTGATCGGTGGTCAAGTGCTGTTGTCAGTGGCTCCCTAAGCAAACGTGTGCTCCCTTATGTACGAGCCCACGTATATCTAACTGGTGCTGTGTCGTACGGTTGCTCGAACCCTAGACTACTGCTTCAGACACCACCCGTCCAAGAAGCAGTACTACTGTACCGGGATCCACGGAAACTTTTCGTGAATGGTTTGGTTGGACACGAGCGTAGCATCAATAGGGACAGTATCGGCAGCCCCCCAGCGCTCTAATCTCTTGTACGGTACGGAGAATCTTAGTTTGAAAAACAACATGCGATTGGTCTGTCAAACAAACCTCAAAGGGACGCCTGCTCACCTGGGTAAGCAATGCTCTGTCCGTAGGCAACATACCGTCGCGCAGGAATTTGAGAATGTATCGAAACGTCCACCTTGGGTAGACCGGTCGCATCGCGGAAAGTGTTGTACGATTGCAAAGGGGCACCGACGGCAGAATTAAGTGAAGCCCGGAGCATCGCCGTCTGCATATAATGTTACTCAATGGCGCAGTTAACGCATTTATTGGCAACTCCATGAGGTCGTATCCAAAGCATGTACCAGGTATCGCATACGCTTGAGGATAGCTGGTCAAACAGTTCGTAATAGTCTTCAGCATCTGATTATCTGCCTCTGAGGTGAACCCTTCACCAGGCATAAGCGCAGTGCAATCATATGTGGGCCACGCAAGCAGATTTAACTCCTGCCTCTGGCATACAAAGCAGTAAGATGTATAATACAGCAGGCCAAGAGGTAGAGAAGAAAACAGACGAGGGGACGAAACAAACCGCTCAGGATCCCTCAATGCCAACACACACGAAACGGAGAGTATGTTGCTCATTTACTTTGGAGCACCATCACTTTTTCATTTTCTTTTTGACGTGCAACCAAAGAAAGCTCTCGTGTAGTGTTTGGGTTAGACATACATACCAAGCAGTGATGCACGTTCTCGAATGCCTTCCCGGCGCAACCTTCTACCAGCCGCGTGTATGCTCGTAATTTTTCTTGACCTCTACATGTCCGAGCATCTTTCGTTTGCGCGCTGTAGTTAGGCTCCCTTTACCACACTCACCAATCTCTATCTACTTGAACGGTGCCATCACCGTCCATCATCAGTGGTCCGCCGTCCTCACCAAGGGCAGCCAGAAGACAATCAGGGTCTCGCCTGAGGACTGCACTCGATGCCTCAAAAATCTGAGGTTGTCAATGTGGCCGTCAGAACCGGCGAGGTGCACAAGAAATCGTCAAGGTTCAAGCAGCTCTTGCAAAAATATACCTGGATCATTTTGACGGTAAACCCTAAAGTCAAAGACAGTTATTTCAATATTACCAGCGAAGCGAGTTTCCAATTTACAACGGCGCCAAATAAGTGGGGCTCATTTACAGTCTCGCGTGCCTGAATCCCCGTGTTCCGTCCGACGAACGGAATCTCCCTTAAAGAACAAACCGAGGAAAGGTCGAGCTCTTTTTCATCATCATCACCGTGCGGCTACTGCTTGCATCGTGTTCGACTTTTTTGTTGCCCACCAAAGCACACAGTTGACGGTAGGTACAAATATCCATCAGCGAGAGTTCCTAGCGAGAGCTCATAGTGTCCTTACAAATACAGTTACATATTTGGTGTGGGTGGGCCTTACTGTGGTCGTTCAAACTTTCGCCTTTCGGGCTGTAAATACTTTCAAAATGCAACTGCTGTTGGGCCTTTGGTTTTTCCAGCTTCTCAAAGTGTCAGGTGTAAACGCCAGGCGTCAGGTGTATGCATACTATGGTGTGGGCTCGAATCTCTCCAGAGTGAAAAAATCGCAATTAGCACTGGAAAGCGATACTTTATTCGTGAGAAAACAAAATTCGGCTTTAAATGTCGACGAGGGAAAGGGACGGCTGAACCCTTCTCGCGATAAAAATTAAGGCAAGCACCGCAGGAGGAAAGGTGGAGATAAATATTTTGTGCTTACCTTCCCCCTGTGTGACCCCGGCTGGTGCGTCAAAACATCTGGCGCCCAGAATAAATGGGACGAAAACACACACATACATACGCCATATTATACCCAGGTGTGCGATTTTGGATCACGACATTAAAGCAGAGAGACAGCCAACAGCAGCAGCAGCAGCAGCACGGTGGCGGCGGTGTGCTTCTGTTGTTGTTTGTTTCTCCAGTTACGTGTTTCTGAAAAGTTGGGGTTGTTGTGTTTCGCATGTGCGTGGTATGGCCGCAATCAAAAGCGAAAGTGTGGCGAATCATATCATACGAGTACCGATATTTTGTTTGTTCATACAGATGCTGCCGTCTGTCCAACTCAAAACGCAGGCCGCGAGAGGGCTTGCCGTATTATGGTGCGTTCTTGAGCAGCGGTCGGGGTTCGGCGCCTCCAGAGTTGTCGCTGCAGCGCGAGGTGTACACACACCCCCACACACCACAGCGACAACAACAACAACAACACCTACATCGCACCTCAAAATGTAAGTTATTGCACATGGTAGGCCACCGCCCACACATCACTTTTTTCCGAGAAAATCTGAACAATATAATTTTGAAAACGCCACACGGAGAAATATTTTTTGCGCAAACTACGACTAGCAGTACACCAACGGACATCCACTTGAAAAAAACTACCAAGAGTGCAAACACCCTCTGCTCACCTACCACTACTTCTACTATTGTGCTGTAGCCTGTAGACTGCTGTGAGCGTTTGTGTTGCTCAAAAATTAATGTACCTGGTATATTTTGTACCGCGTACAGATTGTTTAGAGTACTAGTTGCAGCAATAGCAGCAGCAGTAGTAGTAGTAGTAGTAGTAGTAGTAGTGTTTATCTTGTAGTAGTAGTACGTATACAAAAAGTGGACTGCTTTGCGCATCAAACGTGTGCTGAGCACAACAAACGATAGTTTTTAGGTCTTACGTTGCACCCGAATGTAAATATTATACGCCGGATATACATGAGGTCGCAGCTGCGGTAAACTTATATGTGCAGTACCAGGTAGACTACAGTACGCGACAGCAGTTAAGAATTTCCTCTTTTGGCTAGGGCTCGCGGCTTATTGTGATGTCAACGTTGAGCACAGGCTCTTAAAGGCTAATAATATAGGATTTAGAGTGGCGTCCTTGCTGAGCACATATGCTTATTAATAGCTGTAAATTCTTAAATGACATAAAAACGCAGCCTGAAATTTTTAACTGCCAAATTCTTAACAAGTGTCGCGTACTGTACAACATAATCATCAGCACCATACGAATATACGGGACCCGGGTATACTCTGGATCGTCCGTTCCTTCACTTCCGATGAACCCGAATCATTTCTATTGCATGCAGTATATTATAGCTCCATGCGCTACCACCGTAAGGAAGCGGACGAACGCACGGCGAACGCACGGGGGTGCAAAATCGTCAGCCTTGCGTCACCCTGCGTTCGAAGGGGAACCTTGTACTCGTACACAATTAACACCGCCCTCCAATCCACACGTTCAAGTGTCTGCTCGCGACAGTTTACGAACAATGTTGTCAAAGCCTTGCGCCGGTGACGCTATACACGGGAAAACATTGGCGCACGAACATGGCCATCAAGCCTGCCAAAGAACCAAACCGTGCCACGGCCTTGGCTGTATCACGCGTACCTGTCCCCCTACATTAAGTCGTATCCGTTTCCCGCCAGCTTGTGTCGAACTTCCCGACGGCATCCAGTCGTCGCTTTTCATCAGGCTGAAGTCGGTGATTTCCTGTCGAAGTAATTCCTCCTCCCTGAGGAGTGTAAAACATTAAAACGACGACGTTTCCTGTGTCATACAAAAAAGCCCGACGTACTCGACTCGAGTATCTTTGTTTTTCAAGCATGCAACTATGGGCGCGCTGACTTGACTCGTCCGAAGGAATCTTACAGCAGAAGGATGTGCGAGTGGTACGATATGAACGTAGCAACTCTGCTGCGGGCTCGGCCAGAAAAACAACAAGGCCAACAGGCATCAAGCAATCACGGAACCTCACATGCGAGCCCGGCGTCGCTCTTCCCGAAGAAAAGCACGTTGGCGAGCGAGCTGAGATACAAAAAGGTAGCAACAAGGCAGGGGACATTATGCAATTCAGCAAGGGATAAAGCAAGCAATATCAAGCGTGAGACAGCAGTGTGAGGAGTATGGAGGCAGACCAACACCGGTACTGTGCGTAAATGTTTTCATGTTTGTTTGTGTTCGTATGGTACGAAGAATAAAATAAGATGAAATAATAATACGTCGTCGTACTGACCTTTTGTGCCTCCTCACGGAGCTCGCTCGCTCGCTGAGCGACTACCGTGCCCTCAAGACTAAGGCTTTCCTCCATCTTTTCGGCAATTCGATCCACATTTTGCAACCAGCCACTCGATCCGATGTCCATGGGGATCCTTGCGATACCGCCGACCCAAGTGCAGCCCTACTCGGGCGCTTTACGAGTAGAGACGAGTATGCTGCCTCGAGAAAATATAATGCGAACATTGTGAACGTTTCAGATAACGCTTCAAAAGCACTGGAACTCCCCATACTCGGTGTTTTGTTGTTTTGTTGAACATTGTGAACGTGACAGTAGTGGAGAGACTGCTGCTCTGCTGTATTGGTACGTTGGACGTGCTTGTTCGTTGTACAAGGGTAAGGGAAATGGCAGAGACTAACGTTACAGATGGAGCAGAAAAGCCTGCCATCGTCACAACCGTGGCTGAGGATGAGCAGGAAGATACGGAGGAGGACTGGAGGATCCAGGCGGAGGCGTTCAAAAGTGAAGGTGGGCTACGTACTACGTAGTGGCCTATTTGCGTGTAGGCTCAACTGTACTGCTGCGCCTGGTGGCCCATTGTGGTGGGGTCCCGAGGTGTCGACTGTCGATGCGATACATACCCGTGCTCTTGTCCCACCTGCCCATTGCGCCCTCCCATTATTCGTAATGTGCAGGCAACGACGCGTTTAAAGCTGGAAAGTGGACCGAAGCAGTCGAAGGCTACACACGGGCGATCGACCTTGACCCAGACAACAAGGTACGCCGTACCTGTTTGTTTCAGACAACAAGGTACGCAACAAGGTACGCCGTACCTTACCACCTGTACCCCTCACGTAAACCCAGTATGATCGAACAACTGCAAGTGTGCACCAAATGCTTACAGCAGGTCATCTCTTATAAGAGCAAAATCGAATCCGAAAATTACATGGTTTTTCGGGCCGCAGAACCAGACGGGCAGAATCGGGTCGACAACCCTCAGACTGCAAGGCGAGATACTCGTACCGGTATACCGTATGCTGGTAAACACGGATGAAAGCACACCCCCAGGATAACTTTTGGACGTTTGAAAATATCATCAGCGGGGGTGCTTTTATAGGGGGGTGTGCTATACAGCGTACCCCCCGTGATAAACACCATGCGCCGGAGCCCCCTAGCTATTAATAGGGGGTGTGATTAAAAAAGGGTGTGATAACGAGGGGGTGTGATAACGGGACGTCGGTTGCTATCGAGTGCGAACAGACACGGCCAGATGACAGGGGGTGTGATATTTAGGAGGTGTGGTAGCGGTATCTTTGATCGCCAAGAAGTGTGAATAGACCCCGGCCAGATTGCAGGGGGTGTGACGATAAGGGGGTGTGTTACAGGGGATGAGCGAACAAAAGGGTGTGTTAGCAAAGGGTGTGCTAGCGCATGAGAGGCGTTGGTCTGAAATCACTTTGTGTTTCCATGCCCACGCAATGCCGGTGATAGTAAGGCCCACGCTTAAAACCCGAAAACCCGGGGATGGCAGGAAAAAAAACGCCTCTCTGCGATACTGGAGAACGGTTACTGGTATTATACCACCTTCGATGATGAACTCGCGAGGATTGCACTTCAGAGGCCTTGTCCCATACCAGGTACAGGGCAAAACTGACTGCTGATGTCTTGATATGAAACTTTTTTTTCAAGCCCACACCCGGCACAAAACATACCGCCACCGTAATACCGTAGCAGTGCGCGCTGGTTTGTAACGACATATTCCGCACCGGTTGGCCACAAACCTATCATACTACCGCATCTCTAACGGTTGCCGCCATCAGACGAAAAGAGGAAAACGCGATCAACTCTGATTCAGGCTGATTGATTAAAGAATACCTGGTAGAAAACGATGCATCAACATTACGAAATTACTAGACACTACTGTATTGAAAACCCGTATACCGCTGAAAACACTGAAACAGACGAGAAAACAACAAACAAGTGAAATAGAGGGGGAAACCAAGAGAAAACTAAAACGAGGAAAGGAAAGGGACGCAACAAAAACATGTTAACGGTGCTGCTTGTTGTATGGTACTGCAGGTACCGGTACCGCTGTCACCCGAAGACTTTCCAAGCCCTCCGTTCATTCCCAATCGCGGCAGCAAAATACCAATACCGTATCATTATGAAAAATGTATAAACGACAGCTGCTACTTAACGTGCTGGTTTGATACACAAAGTTCACAAAAATTGGTAAGTTACATTGATGCTACACCAAACCAAATATCATATCGTACCGGTGACGCGTATTGGGTTGCCGGTACATGCACCACGTCGCTATGGCCCGCAACGGTTGATCTAGCAAGGCGTTACCAGCATTGCCACCGGGAGTAGCAAAGAGGCTTACAATTAACACAATTCCAACCATACCGGTAGCACGTACTGGGCCACATGCACTACCGTACGGTATGTCGGACCGCAACAGTTGACGCAACCATGCGTTACAAGCACCACCACCGGGTACCAGTATACCGAAAGAGGCCAACACTCACGCAACCATATATACAGTACCCGTAACGCTTACC
>JBBMKB010096862.1:0-10727 GCA_037833945.1 Alaria marginata | reverse complement strand
GATACACCACATGGTTCTGGAGATACGGCTTGGTTCTCATTTTAGGCTCCGTTCCCATTTTCCCGAAAACTCTGTTGTCTGCAATGCACACCAGATAGACGACCTAGACAAACGTCTCCGAAAGGAAATTATCGACGATTGCGGTCGGTGATAGCGCTTCTACATTAGAATCCCCAGGGATAAGCATGCCTGTTGTTTATGTACTCCCAGGCCGTTACCCTCAATCAACCATGTCGTACGTCTCATACACTCAAACCTGTACGACAGATAGATGACCTGGACAAGCGTCTGCGGGAGGAGATGCGTGCTTCTCGACGATTGCGGTCAGCGGTAGCGCTTCTACAGGAGAAGCTGAGAACGGCCGAAGAGCGACGGCGACGCTCAAACGGACTGGAGAGGGCCTTTTACAGCCACCTCGTGGAGACAGAGGCCCTAGTTTTGCAAAGGGAACGCCTCGTCAGAGCAGGTGACATATTTTCACTATGGTTGGGGGTGGGTGGGGTAAGAAAGGGCACAATGCCACTTATTCGACGCCATGGTTAGGTCAATGTGTGCGATACGGATATACTAACCTTATCCCAAACCCCAGTCCCAACTTAAGTAACCAATGTTGAGGGCCA
Organism: Alaria marginata; assembly: GCA_037833945.1. Taxonomy (NCBI): domain Eukaryota; class Phaeophyceae; order Laminariales; family Alariaceae; genus Alaria; species Alaria marginata. Next base: position 10,107 of record JBBMKB010096862.1, on the reverse strand, counting down.
GTCATTTTCGTCTCGGACGCAGTGTGCGTCAATCGTGATGTCGAAACGTGGTAAGGTCTAGTGGAGATAAGGTGGCATTTGCACTATGGCTGGGGGGTGGTGATACCAGCTGACCTTGGCACTATGGTTAGGGGTGGGTGGGGTCAGCTGATATGTTTAGGATGCTGGGGGGTGGTCTAGGCTCTGCAAATGTCGGTTTTTCATCCATAACATATACCTGGTATTAATAAGACCAATGGGCATATTTCGAGGTGAATTTCATGAAATAAGGGGGTAGATCGGTTCACGGATAGCTATAGATAACGCCGGCAGTGTAGGCCGTTCTTCTAATGTTTTTCTCTCTAAAACAAATTCCCTCCGTCGAAGCAACGATCGCCGTGGAACCCTTTCACGAGTGGGTGATGCACCCCTGAAGACGTCTCTCGCCTTTTGTCAACTCGTGCACATATACACACGTGACGGCACTCGGAAATATCTCTGTTTCACAGAGCCTAAAGAGTAGAGCGCGGATCTGTGTAAATGCGGCGTAGGACGATGCAAGCAAAAACAGAACTGTACGCCAAGACATTTGTTGCCCTGTGTTACAAGAAAAAGTCGAGTGCTCTCAAAACATCTCAACCCTGCAAGCTAGCTGGCCCGTTGCACAACGTGCTAAAATATGCGAACACACCACGTTGTCTAGCTGATTGGAGCGAGCAGTAGAAGGGGCAGATTGTCGAGTTCAGAGAGTCCAAGCCTGACTGACGCTCATGGCAGAGATTCCGCGCCTAGCCGTTGAACACGCCGCTGAACACCCTAAGTGTTGGGAAATGCTATTTCTAGACGAGGCCTTCAGTGAAAAATAATACCGGTACCCCCACTTCCCGCCGCATCTGACCCAATCCAAACGCTGAAGCTGGTGGGAAACTCCTTTTTTTCACACCTCGAACTGCAACCATGCTCCGACTTGCTGTTTACCCAGGAGCGAATGAGACGCGTGCGGAGTGTTTAGAAGCGTCGAGAAAGGAAGCGCACGAGCGACTGGCTATGGTCTTACGGCGGGAGCTGGAGGCGAACGACCCCGGGTGGTGAGCGCTGCTAAACCATCAAGTTCACCAACTAGCCTTACCCTCCTCCCTCCCCCCCGCGCGCGCAAACTGAGAAGGCCACACGTCTCCACCGTGTAGCAACATTGATCTATGGCGGGGTGCTGGGCTGTGTACGTAACGGTGCAGTAGTTTGTGGTTTCTTTGGGGCACTTTGGGGCGCTTGGAGGGAGATTTCAGTCTACGGGTAGTATTCCATACGCCCGCCCCTGTCTTTATTTTTATTTAGTATGAACATGTCAGGATTGGTCTCTTCTGTAGTAAATAAGTCCATGCCATGTCTACGTTAAGGACGTCCGAGATGTAGAGCTCTTCGCTCAACTGTGTTTTTTGTTTGCGACGACGGCGATTCATTGATCGATCCCCGGCCTTTCAATCCACTACTTAGCCCCCGGTTTCGGATCTTGTAAACGGGTGTTTACGCGTCAGAAACGACACGAGACGAGCAGCAACGCATGCACGAACAGTCACCGGAACCAGCCCCTAACCCGTCGCATATCCGACCTCCGCCTCTCCAGCGATACCTGCACAATTTACGTAGGAATCGAGCAAAACTACAAGCTTATAAAACGGCATTTATAACTCGAAAATGGCGCCCGAGGACCCGTACGATACAACCGTGACGCGGTGTACGATAGCGGTAGTAGCCGTTTGGGGTTTTATTTCTGGCTAACGGAGCTGCTGGACCGAGGAACTATTCAGTGTCGTTCGAATCCCTTTTTATGTTCCACAATACGCACAGTATGTAGGCCATGGGACTGCTCATCGGGTTAGGCGTCATTGTTTTCTCGAAGAAATAGAGCTCCCCGATAGAGGAGCCTCATACAGTTCGGTGCACCCTTACTGTGGCATGCGTCACACATGTTATGATGTACCATGGTATGACCAGTCACTGGATTCCTCTCAATCCCATCGCGTGTTCAATCTCCGCTCCTCCAGGGACACCGGCATAATCGGCGTGGGTGGCGAGAAACGTTCGACTTCCTTTTCCCCGCGAACAACCGCTACCTCTTCGAATGGGCATCTGACACACGACAATAAAAGCGGGATGACGGGTCACGAGCAATACCAGTTAGGTTCTTCGTTTGGCACCGCACCAGCCAGGGCGGAAAGCACGAAGCTAGGTGGACACGGCAAGTGTAACAGCCAAGCGCCTGCAGCAGACCCAACCCAGCAGCTAGACAATCAGCCACAGCAAACCCACCGCCACCACCAGCACCACAAACGCGACGACCACCACGACGCCTATCCCCACCACGATCACCCCATCCACAACCGTGACCACCACCACCACGGTCATCAGACGGGGGCGAAAGCTAGCGAAGTGGGTTGCAGGAGTTGCTGGGACTCGGAAGGCGTTGTACAGGCGTACCGCAGTGTAGCAGCTGCCGCGGTGCGCCGGCTGTCCTCTGCGCTGTTCGGCGAGGAATTGCAAGCGATAGAGACAGCCAAGACTGTAGCAGTCGAGAGAGAGAGGATGCTGCAGACAAAGGCGCGGGAAACATTTGAATCCCAGGTGTGCTACACTAATTTCGATAGGAAGCTTTATGTTCTTACTGGGGTATGTTTCGTTCAAAATCCGAGCCAAAACACAAAACACACTTATACTCATTTTTTGGCTACGTACTGTCGGGTATTGTGTCGATAGATCTGCTCCTCCGTACCGCGCTATGAGGCTTGTGCTGGATAATGCTTACAACAAGCACAGCATGGACCCGCCAACAAGAAACGCTTAATAATCTTAGTGAGACTTCAAACTCATTGTGCCACCAACCTTGAGTAAGCTTGAGCATAGGCTAGCATACAGGATTTAGTGTAGCGCTCGCTGCTGAGGGCGAGTTCTTCATCTAAAATGTGACAGCATCTCCCCCAGAAGTGAGGCTTACGTTTTTCTGGCGCTATTTCTTGTTCGTCGGCCCATACTGTAGGTGTCGCTGCAAGCGGAGAAAGATGGGCTCGAGAGCTTCAAAAATGATTTGAGGGCTGAGGTGAGAAAGGACGGTGCACATACCGCACATACAAAGATCGCCGAATTGCGGATGAGCGCGCGTGCGGGAGGCCGTACTCATAATATGCGTAGCCTTCGTCTTAAAATCGTAAACCCTCGCATCTGCACAATGCCGGGACGGAGAACGTCGGGATTTCAACAACCAGGCAGACGTGGGGGGGCGGGGGGGAGGGCAGTCATACCTTAGCACATCGCTAACAGACGTCCTCAAGCGTTTTCGTGACGCTGTGGTTGTCGTGGAGGGATGTTTGGTGACGAATTCACAACTCCGAAGTTTTTTCGTGGTGCTTGTGGTTGTTGGATGGATATTTGACGTTCAGGGCAAACATTAACAGCGGAGGGGTGCGGTCGTAAATAGTTCTTCCGTCGCTTGTATGCGCACAGAGGTTTTTTCTTGCTGAGTATGGGGCCTTTACTAATCTTGCCCTGCTGCACGGTGGCACACCTTTGCCGTGGCACGACCGCATTTCTCGCGCAGGCAGTGAGAAGGGCGGAAGTCCACTGTGGCAGGATTTGTATGCAAAGATGGAGGAGCTCCTGTAGCGGGTTGTTCGGAAGCTGAGCATCGCTAACTAGAGGGATTGAAACTCTTGGGTTAATCTGTGGTCCAAGTGCAACAGACAGACATACCCCAGATAGTGCGTTTGTTAGATATATAAAACAACCACTAAGCTTTCAGTCAGTTGTTCGCTCACTAGCTGTGGTATATATCTACAGTAACGCAGGAGAATTCCAGTACCAAGTAGAAACATTGACCAACCAGCGCTATCATGTACCGCGTAAAAGATCTATGCGCGGAACGGAGGACCACCATTCATGGGTGTAATTCGCTTTGTGGTCGATGCATTAGGACGCAACGCCAAGGTTTGGCACCCCTCAACAGCCATGTATTGAAAGTACAACTCTCTCTACACGCCATGTGTCGTCCCTGGATGCCCCCCAATCAAAGCCCTCCTTCATAATAATTGACCAATCAGACAACTCTGCGGGCACGAAAGCGTTTGGACGCAATGCTGAGATGCAGATATTTCGCACACCTCAGCAGCCCCGTAGCTCCGTATCGCGCGTAGAACGCATCCCTGGATATCCACCAGCAGCGCCGCATCGAACGTAGAACTCATCCCTGGATACCCACCAATTGCAGGACTCCTTCGACACATTCTACGATAGAGGTTCACCATTTTTTTCGTGAAGCTCCTGACCTGAGGAGCTCTATACCCTCACCAAAACAATTGTTGTGAGCAAACTGAAAGTGCAATCTGATGGAAAACCAAACCCGTGGCCCATCTATAAAACAAACGCATACTCGTTTTGTAAAAATAGAGTATGACATTTCGACGATTTTGGGTTAAGGAGCCCCGTCATCCAGAAAATAAAAACACCAAAAAGTGCTACTTCTATCGTGGAAGACGTCCTTCACACAAAACTAACAACCAGCAGACCCGTGTCAAACGTATTAATCATCCCTGGATGGCCACCAACCACAGCACTCCTTCAGAAACAAATTATCTATCCGACAACCACAGTATGTGAGCACGAAATCTCCACCTATAACAACAGCGCTCCTTTAGAATTTTTGACCAATCAGACAACTCTGCCGTGAACGAAACCCGTTTTGTTTTTACGACATGCGATATGCCCTAGGTTCTCGAGGCGAAGACTGCCTTGCAGGAGGCAAGACTGGAGCACGAACAGCAACGTGACATGGTCAACAACGCTGAACGCGTTCGCTCGAGCCTCAGCCGGCGCATCCTTTCGATGCAGGTGATCAGCCTACGCGCGCTACGATAAGCGATAAGGGTAGCACTCTTCGGCCATTTTTTTTTTCTGGTCGACGGCGCCCTTCAATTCAGAAACTACAAGCACCCAAATTCGTTGGAATATAATTTTGCGTCTTGCGCATTATTCGGTACTTATCTACCATAGGCCACATGGGGTCGTTTTTCGTATTGAACTTTCAGTTTTCTCAGCTTCAGGTTTGGGCTGGGACATAGAGATCCTCAAGTGACGAGAGGTTCAGACAAAAGGTTATACGAAGTATGATAGGTGCACCTGTTGCCGTAGCATGTGTCAACCGTGCAGGAAGAAACAACCCCGCCTGGCAGATCATGCCTCCATATCCGTGGAAATCTTCATGGTTTGCCCTTACTGTTGCACCACACGACGCAAGCGAAAACAGGCGACAGCTTTCGTCGAGCGCGCGGGCATGTCGATTTTTCAAACGAACGAACCAAATGTAGAATCAAACCGGGTTGGGATTGTTCTGTTACTCGTCACTGCCGACAGGGTCATACCATACCATGTATACTGGTGTTTTGTAGTCTTATTCGTGTTTCGTCTGCAGCAACAAAACATACCCACGATGTTCACGCTTGACAGCATCAAAGAAAGGGGTTTGCCATGCTTCTTCAAATGCTCCTCCCACAAAAATCTTGCCCTCTCTCTCGCCCGCGCGCACCCAAACCTAAACCTAAACCTAACCTCCAGGTCGCTAGGGACCAACTTTCCGAAACGGTAGGAGAGAGATTGCGAACAATTCAGGCCGCGGTGCGCCAGAGGGTCGGCTTCCTGCCCAGGGTAGTCGAAAGGGCGGTCAACGATCTCGTCGCGCTGTGCTCTGTTGCGGGGCCCTCGGACTTTAGCATCGATAAGGGGCTGCTTATGGAGAGGGGGCGCTCGATATCCTCGGGTTCTTCTATAGCCTCGTTGTAATGCGTTGTGTCTGTTGTTTTTGTTTATTTGGCTGGTGGAGAGTCAACAATAATAAGGCGAAACAAGTGTACCAGATACACAAAAGCGACGACCCCGGCTTGAACTCTTGTTTGTGGCGACCTGCTGACCTTGCAATCGGTTGCTCAAGTAGGTGCTTACGGATATGGGGGGGCTTCATCTCCCCGGTTTATTTTTCGGTCTTGTTGTAAATGGTCCTGTGGCTGGCTGTGGCTGTTTGTTGATCTTCTGTTTCGTTTGCAAACAGGTTAAGAAAAGGCTGATTAATGTGTTTTTGTAGAGCGCTGAATGAGCTACAGTAGATTTAATCTGCCCTCCGATTGTAGCACCAACAAAGGGCTGCTCGTTTATGATGGGGAGCGGGGGTTACGTTTCCTTGAGTTCTTCGTTGGCCTGGAAGTATTTCGTTGAGGCTGTTTTGTGTTTTGCTCAGCTGGCGGACAGGTTAAAATAACGTCTTAACCCCTCCAAGGCTTTAGAGAGAGGTACAAAATGTGGGAAAACATGTATATTTCGGTTAGAGCGTCGGCCACACGAAGAAGCAAGCCGGGCTCCACACGCAGCAAACCGCGGCTGCTGGGGGTAGGGGCTGTGTCCGAAGTGCAGTGCAAGCACATGTAAGACACGCGCGCAGCATGCGATAATGCTCGCACTGCTGTGCGCTAAATCCTAGGAGCCAGACGCCAAAGATAGATGTGTCTAAGGACGCGGTGTGACGACGGGGCGGCAAAAAAAAACAAAAACAAAGTCGCGGTGACGGACCCTTGCAAATACCGTGACCACTGTTAATAGGTTAATATATTGTTGAACTCGTCGGCCGTACGCCCGTGACGGATGCTCGTTTTGGGTTGACGGCCTGTCATAATTATTAACGTTAATAGTAGAAGGAAGGGAGTGTGTTGGCTGGACTTGATGACTATAGCTATTGGTTGGGTGACGGAGTATCATTAAAGCAAAACCAACTGACTTAGTCTTTAAAAATAAATACACCACGTCGAGCCACAAACAAACGCGACAGACATGATCGAAGACGCACACACATATTGTAACCCAGGTATATACTGCTGTATTTAGTGTGAAGGTATTACGTGGGGACGTAGGGACGTAGGGACGTAGGGACGTAGGGACGTAGGGTGTCGTGTCGATAGGGCGCTCTCCTCCACATCTTCATAGCTCAAGGTATCTCATTCATTGCTCCACATTCATTCGTGTCTCATCACGCAGAAACGAACACACCCCCTAGAATACACAGGAGTACAGGGGTACAGGAGAATACAGGAGGAGTGATCGGATGCGCACTGCGTTTCCTGAAGCACCGCCATACAGAGAGCTATGGCGTCCTGCAGTTAATGAGAGAACTGACATTGTGTCACATCCTATCTATAGCTTACACCTCTACGTAGCGCAGTCCATGACAGCAGTCCGCAAATTACCAACCATGAATAGCTGTTGTAACACTCACAGTCTATAGGCAGCCATTTCACAGCCCTCGATTGATACCAGGTAGTCATTACTAGTCATAGTAATTACACATCATAGACGCCATGATACAGCAACAACAACAGTAGATTAGAGCACACGCTCGAACCCTAAGTTTGTTCGACACCCGTGTCCTAGAATATTTCACCAGAGTGCAACAGCCTCGAAAAAAAATTAAAATTGGAGCGCTGAACCAGATTTGAACTGGTGACCTATTGAGCTGCAATCAATTGCTCTACCCCTGAGCTATCAGCGCTGGGCGCGGTGGGGTGGCCATGCCGGTGTTCCTAAACCAAAACACAAAACACGCAAAAATAAGGGTTGCGATATTTAACTGGCGGCGCAATCAAACATATTATTACCAGGTACTAATACGGGGGAACGTAGTTAATAGGACCAAATATTGGTAGTAAGAATAGATAAATATATAGGTTTTAGTGCCTACCGTAGGTCCTATTAACTACGTTCCTCCGTAATAGATACCTGGTATGGCATTTAATTTGACCACCGGGGCTGAAACTACTACGATGTTTTAGTACGGGTGCGTACTTAAAGACGGAAACAAAATGTTGACATATTTGATTACGGGCGCATGATAGATGCTGAGGCGACGCAATTTGCGGCATTAGACTATCGGTGTAAGAAAGCTTACGATAGTTGACTACCGGTGCACAAGGCGACGATAAAAAAATCCGCGTACTAATACGATATTTTACCCCGGCGCAGAAAATGGTACGAAATTTGATCACCGGTGCGTACATATGCGAAGGTATATAAACGTTGCGAAATTTGGCCCCCAGCGTACGAAATCTTACGGTATGTGACCGCTGGTGCATATCATACGTAGGCGACGATGACCAACCTTGACATATTTAGTCATCGGTGCCAACCAGTTACGATATTTGACCATACACGCATATTACGCCCAGGTAACGGTAACATCATGTTACGAAATTTGGCCACATACGCATACTATGCTTACGCAACGATAACGAACCATGATGATATTCGACCGCCGCTGCATACCTAAGGCGACGATACCACAATGTTGTGGTGTTTCACCCCCGGTGTAAGAAATTTTACGGCATTTGACCGTTGGTGCTTATCACACATAAGCGACGACAACAAATTGTTACTATATTTGATGATCTGTGCCAAACCGTTACCTTTTTCTACCGCAGACGCACATTGTACCGAGTCAACGATAACATGATGTAACGATATTTGACCATCGGGGCATGCTTAAGCGACGATAACAAACTGTGACGATATTCGACCACCGGTGCACACATCGGGCGACGTCAACACAACGTTACGATATTTGACCCCCCGTGCAAGAAATATTCCGGCATTTGACCGATGGTGCATATCATACGTAGGCGACAACAAATATTACGACATTTAGTCATCGGTGTCAAGTTGTTACGATATTTGACCACCGATACTCTACTTAGGTACTTAGGCAGTGATAACATAACGTACCGATATTTGACCATCGGGACACACTTAAGCGCGAGAACAAACTGCGAGGAGATTTGACCATTGGCGCATACATTCGGCGCCGACAGCACAACGTTCCGATATTTGACCCCCGGTGCAATAAATATTAGGGAATTTGACCGCCGGTGCATATCATAAGTGGGCGACGGCAAAAAACAATTACGAGTTTTTACGAGATTTGACCATCCGTGCAAATCCGTTACTGCATTTGATCCCCGGTGCAAAACTGCTACGATATTTTGCTACCGATGCATATGATGAGAAAACAACACGAACTTACGCTATTTGACCACCTCAGCATACCTATGACATGCGACGACAACACTATGTTACGATATTGGGCCACCGGTGCGGGGCAACGAAACGTTGCGATGTTTGACCAATGGTGCAGAAAACGGTTCGATGTTTTGACCACCGGTTGGCGCATACTTAACCCCTTTAGAACCCCGAACCCCGTCCCTATACTATTATCAAGTAAACGTGTCCCCAAAACGGGTTTCCAGTTGTAAAAGGGTTAAGGCGACGAAGCCAAATGTTACGATATTTGAGCCCAGGTGCGAGATACCCCGCTCCGATCGAAAATATAAGCAACTTATACAAACTAATGTTACTACGAATTGGTGCTTATATTTCAGGTCAGAGTGGTATGACATGCCAGGGTGTACGATATTTGATAATAGACGACTGCTTAGGCGATGTTAACGAAACGTTGCGATTTTTTTACCGCATGTGTAGAAACTCTCACGATATTTGAGCACAGGTGTATACTTAGGCGACGACCAGTCTATAGAGAACCGCAAGCTGCTGTACATGAAGCAGCGCAAGGTCCAAATACAGCGTGTCAAAATAGCGGCGTATCTAGTAGGTCCGAAAAAATATCCGGAGATTAGAGTTACCCGGAAACGTGGGGATGGGGGGCGGATAAGATCCACCGTGGCCTTAGCTGCTTCACCCAACGCATACCTATTGTATTTCAAAACGTTGGACTCTACATATGATAGTGGTACACCTTTCAACCATTAAATCAGAGAAACACGGGAAACGATCTCCGCCCGGCTTAATAACGAACTCTCAGGAATGACCATAAGCACTACGTTCCGTTAGAGGAGCCTCGAGAAGTTTCTTTTTATCGAAAACTCCCGGAAAAAAAAAGAAACGCAAAGAGGGTGGGCAGGAGAGGGTGAAAGCAGCGCAACTCGCAACACGATTTACCACGTCAAAAGTCCATAATAGCATCGAGCGTAGACCGCACACAGAACCTCACTGCTCTTATGATCGAATCGTTGCCTCGCCCCCCCTACTATT
>JBBMKB010096851.1:0-10728 GCA_037833945.1 Alaria marginata | reverse complement strand
ATGTCCGATTCCATCTACATATGGGCGTGTGGCGAAAAGGCGGACGATAAAGACGACGACCCAAAGCTATCCGATAGACTTATCGGTTGGATCGTTCTCTTCGTGAGTATTTTAGTCGCCCTGGGTGTTCGTTGAGTATATCGATGAAGCGAAGGGATACGTGTCACGGTGTGGAGAGCATCCGAATTTTGAAAAAATGACTACGATAGGGAGGGCACCCCCAATTTCACTTCCACATGAATGGTTCCGAACCTCGCCTGAACCCGGGCGTATCTGTTTTCGTCAGGTGCAGCGAAACTTTTAATAATATGGCGATGCACATGTATATCGCGTAACGGAACCGCGCAGAAACGTGAGACTGCACGGACAATGGGTAGCCCCTCGTTCGAGTTGCTCTGAGCCGCCGCACAACGAGGCTTTAAAACTACCCCCCCTGCCGTATCCTTGGTAATTCGCTGTGGTCGCTCACTCGAACAACTCTCCAGTGCGTTGAAGAACCGACTGTTTACACCTTGCCGGCAGACAGCAGATCTGCCACGCCACACTACACGAGGTGGACAAGACCACCTCCTACAATACAGCCCAATGGGTTAGGTACCGAACGAATTGTACTGGACGAAATATACATCGAATGGAAACATATCGAGCAAGTCCTCAACCGAGGGTTTCCGTCATTGACAGGTGTTTCGTCTCAAACGTGCAACCCCTTACGTGTGATGGTTCTAGGATCCGTAATTCAGCATGCTTTCTAACCGTTAACAGAGTTGTGGGCTATATTATCGCAACTGTTCTAGTTGACTAATATTGTTTCAGCACCCACGCAACAAATCTGTTAGGCTCCCAAACCAAGTTGGCGATACGTAGGTTTTACGAGGCAACCTGTCTACAGTCTTTCGATTCCGTGCAATTGCTGTCTCCCGTTTTTTTGTATCTATGCGTTCGTATGCGCCCGGTGAGATTGAAATATTCTAGATTCTACTTGCTGTTGCTCCCCGACTTTTTAGTTCAAACGGCATAAATATATTGTTCCAATTTAAAGCGGCATGCATGCGACAATATTTTGTGTAATTTGCATCGGTTGGCGATAAACATGACTTTTATCACCGATTAACTATAACCATGCAGATGGACGACTGGCCGGGTGACAGCGTTTGGTGGGGTCCCCAAAGAAACAAACACGTCTCTACTTGGCAACTAAAGTTTACCGTGGCATTATCCTCACCTTAGCCTCTAAATATTCACCATAGTTTTCAGATCGATATGCGATCCTCTGCGCCCATGGCTCGGTTACTTCGTCAAGTTAGTGTTTATGTCTGATTCCCTAGCTTAGGCGTTGGCTATAGAAGCAAGGTCGGGGAAGGCTTCATCGATCGCGCAATCGGGGCTCCTCGCTTGGCGTGCGAGTCCTCGTTCGAGTTGTCTTTCTTACCTTCGAAGCTACGATCGATGCCTTAGACCAAGGTCTTGCGGATTAATGCTCACGAAGCGCTAGCATTGTCACGATTGACTTCCATACGGGCGTCATTGTAAGTCCGTAAAGTGGCGCAGAATGTTCAAGGCAGACGGTGGGCATTCATTTTTGGTTTGTCGTTTTTTTTCCGTTCATCGTCTACTGCTGAACACGTATTAAATGCAGAACGCGACGCACGCTCACCGCCACCTTCACGAAACGTTCAGATGCAGGGATTCGCCTACGCGATGCTCATATTCCTGGCTAGAGCTACGTCGAGCTCGGACACCAGCAGCTCCGCGGAAGAATCTGGCTACCTATTGCCGTCAGTCACTGGAGCCATGTACCTGCTTGTCGCGTCCACAGCTCATTATCTGCGCGCTGAGTTTTCCCTGTTGGTAGATAGGTCACGTCCTGGTCATCGCGCTTTTGGCGTTGGCCTTCTGGCCGTGTACGGGATAATGCTTTGTGCCGCTATGACGGTGCTAGTGTCAACTTCCAACGACAGCGTCTCGGTGGTGCTGAACGCTGTCACTGTCGTCTTCATCGCCGATCTGGTGAGTTCACAGCAGTATTTACCCCGCCACGCATAGCATCTTGCCGTGCTACAGTTTAAGACCTCTTTTACAACGACACCTAGTGTATTTCTCCATCCTGGCATGGTTTCCGTTCGTCAAAGCTACCGCAGCACGAAAGCATCCTAACACGAATAGCTGTGATATACACGTACTACTGGAATGACAGATCCATGTTCCTTGTCCCAGGAGCCAAACAACGATATAATGTTCAACACGTTTCACCAGTAACGTGTTAAGCGCCGGACCAGTACCCACAAACGTTCCACAGCAGGCTTGATTTTCGTTGTTTATTAAGTCAGAAGGTGTGCAAGTGCACCACGTTACCACGCCCCGGTCAGCGTGGGGTTAACGGCAATGAACTGTTCAAACAATGGCGTCTAAAAGGTGATGTTTCTCTTCCCAATACGTCGCTGTTATCCCAGGACGAGAAAGCGCTGACGTTCCTTTTGACGGTTCCTCAAACATGGCGGCTTTTCTGGGCTATCGAGTGTATCGCCATGAGCTTCGCGCTGGCGGTGGTCGCGATCTTCTACATGGGCGATTCCTCGCCGCTTTTAGAAGGAAACAACGTCGCTATTCAGTTTTTACCCACCTGGTTCGTCTGGGGGGTGAATCCTGCCGCCGTCACAGTGTGCTCATATGTATTGAGTTCCACCCTCCAAGCTGTGTGCGAATTCTGTAGCGAAGGAATGCAAGGCGTAGAAGAACTGACGGCGGGATATGTGGCGGCAAGTCTCTCCGAAAAACTACGCGCAATCATTAAAACCGCAAAAGAACATTTGAGAGGAGAGCCTTGTTTCTGTATGTTTTTGAGCGTGTGGGTTGCTCAGGTGGTCGCCAATTTTCACGCGTTATGGGAAAATGATACGTACCCGCTCGCCTTCACGTTTGTTCCGACTACAGTTCCAACAAACGAGCTGTTCAGCTTAGCAATAACCGACCGCAAATTGGATTTACTGTGCATGAACGCCGTAATGGTCACTGGACTCGCCATAATGGCCTGGCGTGCCGTTCCATTTACAATTAATCGCGTTAACATCGTTCCGAGCCAGCTTGCTCCCTCGGAAGAACGCCCGTGTAGGGAGAGGTGGTGTGCGGAATCTCGTGTGCCTTCCATGCTAGTCGGGTGGGGCATTGGGTATTGGGTGACATCACTGCTGTACGTGCTGCTCCGCTCTTGGAACGGAGGTGGATGGAACAATGCCCCAATACTTGTCACCATAACTGCGTATGTTATTTTACCGTGTTTCGCGATCGTCTGTATCTTCGTGGTGTGCGAGATCAACTTTCTGGGAACGAGATTCGGAACGTTCGTCAAGCCCGCCGTCGTCAGATTGACAAACAGGCGTAAGGTTGGGTACTGGATTATGGCGTCAGTGCTTCGAGACATCCTAGTCGTATGGATAGGGTTTTGTGATTCTGTGAGATCGGAGCTTGTCTACTAGTTGTAAGCTCTTCGCGTTCAGCGTGCGCCAGCCTCAGGTGGTATATCTGGACAGCATATCTGTACAGGCTTTATTATAAGAGTGGGCTGTTCTGATGAATGGTCATATATGTAATGAAAAATCAACGCCAGAGAGCCTAGGAGTTGGAGTATTAGTTAAACGGCTACAACCCCGGCGTTCGATAACAAATCGTAGCCGCACAAGCTGCCGGTGATTTGTTTACGTGACGGTCACCTGGTGCTTAGCCAGGGAGCGAGGCGACGATGCAGGAACCGCACGTTGTACTGGGCTACGTTACAGCCCCTCTGTGAATCCGTTCGACGCTAAGGACCGCTGTAGCAATCGTGTAAAGGTTCGTGATACGTACCAGGTGTTTAGAACAGCGGGTCAGCGCCTAGGTGCCGCAAGAAAGTGTTGTGAACGTCTTGTGTTGGTGTGCGGTATGTCACCGTGGTGTCAGGCGTACGCCAGGAGGCCGCTTACTAAGTTTTGCGTTGGGGCGCGCTCTAAAACGGTGCTGGAGGGGGTTCGCGTTCTCCAGGAGAAATGGAACCAGATTCGTGCACTTGTGCGGGCGTGTTAACATTGTTGCTCTGTTGTTTGTTGGCCCCAGTGCCTGTGTTTCTCGTTTATGAACGGAATCCCTCTGCTGGGTACAGGCGTTTGTGCAATGGCCTGTCGCAGTGCATAATTTTGAGCGATATATAACTGTCAAGGTGTTTTGTCATGGTGGGACTATGATACATATGTCACCATTCGTCAGTGGCTAAATGTGGCGCCGAACTAATGAACGGTGGTTCCACGTTGGTGCGTTTTGGTTTGCAGTATGACGCGTGCTACTATAATAGAGGTAGCACTCTTTAGCAATGTTGCTTTCTCATTGACGGAGCTCCTTTACTCAAATTCGCCGGGATGCTATTTTTGTTTTCGAATAGGAATGTGTTACATACGTAGGCCATGCGTGTGATCATCACGGTTTTGGTTTACTCAACGACAGTCTGTAGGCGAAGTATAGAGCGCCTCAGTCGCAGGAGATCATGAACAACCTGTTGCATCTCTATCGCAGCATGTGCCGCTAGTTGATGCGTAGTATCGGTAAGACGCCTTTCAATAGTGGGAGGCCGGACTAGGCAGGGGTCGATAATATATTCCATTAAGTTTTTGCCGGCGCGTATACATACCCAATGGTTCGAACCTCGAATTGTTATGATCCACAAAAATAATTGGTTCCAACCATTGACCAAACGCTAACATTGATCGGGAAAAGTAAACCTGCCACACGACAACGTTTAGCTGTCATATTGGTGGCGAATGTGGGGCGATGTTCGTCCGCTACGTCTTCTACCGTTTATGGATGCGCCCGAACAGCCCGTCACTTAAGGGATATTTGCGAAACCAAACGAGTTAAATTGGCAAACGAAATGTACACATTTCGCGGAAATGTGGTGAGCGTAAGCTTCATTTTTCCCCATCCTCCGGAGAATGAAAATAAAAACAATTACGTTAGGAATATCACGAGGCCGACTACGGCTGCGGTAGAGCGGGGCACCGTTAGAACATTTGTTCAGCTTTTCAGGATGTCTCGCGAACGATTATACCCCCGGCTTTGCATGTCTAAAGCCCTTGCGGTTTGGAATTTCGCAAATTTCGCCAGCATTAACTGATTTCTTACTCTGCTCAAATGAAAATTGGGCTATTCTCCTTCTAGTAGGTGGCCTTTGTTGGGCCCACTTTAGGATGACCCTTCCAATGCCTTTGTCGCCGTCCGCTGTTCGCCCGTGATGTTGCCTCCCCGTGCGGTGTTGTGCCGGCCGAGTATCCCGCGACGGCGTTGTTTGGGTACTTAGCCGTCGGTGTAGCTAAGCCATTTGCGGCCATGGCTACTGACAGCTGTTGGAGTTGTGTTACGGCGTTGCTGAACTCACCGTGATAAATCGTTAGAATGGGTATAACCGGCAACTTTAGGAAGGCGTTTCCATCCAATATATCATCTTTAAAAATAATTTCATTCTGATGGTGGGTTTCTCGTTTTCGTCCTTCCCTGCCCACACTGCTAGCCCGTCCTAATACGGCTGGTCCGAACCGTCTCCACGTAGTTGTACCTAGCGGTACCCTCGCAGGGCTTGAGCTTCCCCGTTGCCTGATGCCAAACAAGCGTCCAAACAATTCGACCAGGACACCTGCTACGGTAAAGGTGCATCGATTATTTTAGGAGGCTCCTCACTTCAGGAGCTCTTTACCTCACCCAAAAAGTGTTTTTGAGGAAATTGAAAGCGCAACCCGAATACCAAACCCATCGCCTCGAAATAGAACACCTTCAAAAAGCAAAGCAACACTGATATTCCGACGATGTTTGCGTTATTATGGAGCCCCGTCATCCAGAAACAAAAATTGCCAAAACGTGCTACTTCAATCGTAGAACACGTCCCATTTGGATCCAAGCCCCGTAACACCGTGTCCTTTGCTTTACATCAGATCACACGAGAGGGTTACGTCGTGGTTTCGGTCGGTCGGAGGTAATCTGTGGCCTCCGCTACTCGGTAGGCTTCGGACCGATCCGGTCATCGTGCTGCAGAGCTCCGTCCAACAATGGTGAAGATACTGAATGCTACCCAAAATGGTGGCTGAAAGGCGTAAACACATTCCGAAGATATGCGGCCGCACCCGTCCGGACTTTCGACGGTGTTCTTGCCCGTGCGTAGTAGCACGTTTGATCACCCTTCTAGTAATTTGCCGTCAATGTTGGCGTCTGTTGGTCGCAGCGGTAGCTACGGCGTTACAAATTACCGATAACATATGTAGAGCGTCAGGTGGCGGTATGGTTGATGTGTCCACGGTCCTTGTCCTCCATCTATGACATATAGCGTTCCCGGAAACATAATTTCTACGTAGTACCTGTGCCTCGTTCGCCGATTCACCGTGAGGACGATGCGAGCTACCAAAGGGGCAGCACCATTCGCCGGGACGGATGACGTGTTTTACAATAGTGGTAGCACTTTTTGGCGTTTTTATTTTTTGGATGACAGGGCTCCTTAACCCAAAAATCGTCGGAATGTCATTCCATTTTTGCCATATGCTATTTATGTATATATGGGTTACGGGTTTCTTCATCAGATGGCACTTTCACTGTGCTTAAAGCACTTTTTTTCGGTAACCTATAAATCTCATCAAGGGGGGAGCTTCAGAAAAACAAAAAGATGAACCTATATAGTAGAAAGGGTCGGCTTCCCATTTAAAGTGCTCTGCACATCAACCGCCAATCCACCTCTATGAAACAAAGGAAAGGTTACATAAAAATCCCATGGGCTGGGTATCTACCGAGTCAAGTTTTGTATACGAAGTATATACTGTGTAGCTCCTCGCGATAGATAACCTGTTTGCGATGAAAGTTCCGACCCCAGCGTGCGAACTCCGTCGTGCAACCCATATTGTGGGACGACTTGAATGCAAATCGTCGACGCCATGGCTGTTGTTATGTGATGCTTGGTAGGAAGGTCAAATGTACACATTTATTTTACAGAAGCAAGTTAAGCTTGCAAGGTGGAAAACGCGTGGTGTAGGCTACTCGGGCGTTGAGATGACGAGTTTATCGTTAGATACCACCACAACCGTCGGCCGGGCCCGACAGTCACCTCATAATTTCGCCGGTGCTGATTCTGGGCCGCTAGACGCTTGCAACGTTTAGTCGCTTCTTGCCATGTTTGCTGATAATTAGCCAAGTGGGTCGCCCTGTTTCACTGATGCTGCGTACTACAAAGCACATTGGTACGTTAACAGCATGACTACCAAGAAACACGTCCAACACTACTAATAGTCTCTATCATTTCTCGGTTGCAGTTCTATTAATAGTGCGAAATAACGACGAGTAGAACAGAACAAAGCACGTGGGCTAGAGCAATGAACATGCTTAGGTATTTCGACCCTCTGCTCACCCTTAACGTGGATTATTTCTTCCACGACAGCTCCCACACGAGGCCTCTTCTCGCTACCGTCGAGATCTCTGTATCGATTGTGGCTCGTATCTTGGACTTTACCGCATGCCAAGCCGGGCTCGGGTGTAGGGGTCTCAAACCCATTCAACGCTCGGTTTTGGGCGATGTAGAAACGTTCGCCCACTGTTGGCCCCCCGCAAGCCGCATTCTCCCCCATGGCCACGGCACGTTTTCACCTCCCACCGGCCACATGATATCCTCGGTTCAGATACCTTCCTTATCGGTGGTATTTGTTCGCCAGACAGGAAATTCTGTACGCCTTTGAACCCCGTGGTAGAGGCCGGCAAGTTACAGAGGGACTGCCGTGGCTCGGAGGATACGCGTGTGTGACGGACCCGTGATCTCATGATGATCAACACCTGGCTATCTGTTGACCCAGTAGACCGTAGCCGTGTTCGACATTGTTTTCAACGCACGTTGTGCGAGAGACGAGGAGACCTAGCCGGAAACATTGTTCGATAATGTTGGGGTTGAAAATCGGGTTATGTTTTGCTATTCCGCCCTCAGTAGAGTACCATCTTGTTTGACAACAACGTTTTCTGGCGTGTTTTACCTTTGCACGGACAAGGGGGTTCACCTATCTATAGTCCACATGCATTGTGTGAAAATACGATGTATAGATATACGATACAATTAATGGTTGATGACGATCTATATGGATACACATACTTTCATATAGGTGTTACAGTATAAATGTATCAGTCTTTAGTATGTTGTGTCTTGATGCGGGGCTCGCCAGCTAGCTGTTTTGATGTTTAATCGACTGCCCAACCCACGGCTACCTTAGGGCGGCGTTAGATGCAGTTCTGTCTACGAATATCAACGATATCCTACCAATAGGGATTTAGGCCTGTCTTTCCGCCCCGATGGCGAGGGGGCCATATACTTAGAAGCTCAGAGATTCACGTCGTTGGCAACATCCTTTGCTGTAGGAGGCAGTACTATAGTATGAGCCTCTCAGATGAAAGAGGAAATACACGTGATATATCTATGTATCGATGGCAGAATTGCATTCACTCGTGCTTCTACTACTCGAGCTCCACCTACAGCCAAGTACCGTCTACGCTTGATGTAGAAATGCACGTACCGAATATGATATACAGTAGTGTAGCAGCAGCCGCAGCAGCATGACAACCATAGGTACAGCACCAATTGTAGGAAGGATGCTCGGCCTACTACTGGTAACACCGTAACAACGGGGTGGTAAATCGTACGTGCAGCAGCAGTAGCCGCACGGGCAGATCATAATCACAGCGGCGCCGATCGCCCCGGTGGTCTAGTCGTTAACCTCCAATACTGCTAAAGTTGGGGTAATGGGTTCGAATCTGCTTACGCAGATTTTATTTCTCGAGACACCAACTGCGCAAAGCGTGTTGCTAGCAGACGAAGCAGCGGATTTACCAAAACAGTCTCTGCGTTTTGGTTAGGTTTGTTTCTGTTTCTGCGATGTCCAAGTTGGCCATCCCTGTGCACAAGAAACAATCAATGATCGGCCGTCCCGGGTTTCATATTCGGTTTATTTAGGGAAGAACAGAAAAACGTCTATCCCGTAAAATCTCGGCTCGAAGGTATTAGCTGTTCTCAGTATTTTATTCGTTTTTGAAGTACAAGGGTGCGGACGACCGGGCAGCCCCGCCGTGCAACCTGTTTCACCCTTGACGAGCACACCACATCGGCTAGGAGCGTCCTCATGGTGCTCCAGATGTCATGCCCGAGCGTGGAAGGCCCAGCAGCGTTCTACTCTCTTATAATCGACTTGGCAAAGTGACCGCACCGAGGCGGCCAATTGACTGAGCTCCCCGAGGGCAGTATCCGAAACATTTGTCGCGTTGGGCTTTTTAGCTCGACGAGGTGGTGATGGGTTGCACTCCTCAAGGCACCGATAACTGTCTGCGTGTTTGGCCAGTTGTAGTGGGACCACCACACGGGTAGATTTCGCGAGAGCTGCTGGCTCTGTGGCTGTGGTGGACGGTTATTTAGCGAGGCAGCGATATATTAGAGACTTTCGGGGAAGAAAATGAAAATCAAACTGAAAAAGCTCGGGGGCGGTTGCTCAGGGGCGAGGTGTGCTTCCAGGGTTTATAAATTTGTTTTATGAAGAATAAAAAAAATGATCCGGGGCTCTCCGCTGTGCCTTCCACTTAGCTAAGCTCGAATCGGAAGACCTGCGCTCGGATTGCAACGAGCTTCGAGCTTCCTGCCGATCTACCACGCACGGTGCTCCACCACCCACCGCATTTCGCCTAGACCTGCTCCCTCCGCTTCCCAACCACTATATCACAATTGCCAGCCGTTGTCGTCGTCCTCCTTGCCGTCACCCGGCTCGAGGTTACGCTGCCAGTTGTTGTGTTGTGCTGCGTCGTGAACACAACATCCACCTCTTCCCCTTTTCATCTTGCCTGCCTAGATTGAACCTGCTGTGCTCCTTTCGCCGACACAGTAGTGTATCATCAGGCGACGATTGGTGGGAGGAACTGGCGCGTCCTGTTGCTCGAAGCTTGGGCAGCGAGTGGGCGTCCGCCCCAGCAACCATCCTCGCCGTGACCCAGCTTGACGGGCTTATTGTCATACTTGTTTATCTCGTACTCGTACGAGTACAGTACGCGACATATGTTAAGAGTTTGGTAGTTAAGAAATTCAGGCTTATCTCGTACTCGTACGAGTACAGTACGCGACATATGTTAAGAATTTGGTAGTTCAGAAATTCAGGCTTAGTTTTTTTGTAATTTCAGAATTTACGGCTAAAAAGCATTTGTGCTCAGAAAGGAAGACACTCTAAATCCTTTATAATCGCGTTTAAAAGCCTGTGCTACGAGTAAACGTTTACAGTGCAATAAGCCGCGCAGCATAGCTAAAACAGGAGATTATTTACGCTGTCGCGTACTGTATAATCATATATATACATTCCCCTGCTCGCAGCTGATGTAATCGCGCAATACTGCTTTTTCAAAGCCACAGCGACACAAAACCATTCCTGGTTCGAGGAGATAGAGCGCCCTGTCGTCCTACGCACTAGCGGTGATTCGGCGTTCTCTTTTGTGGTGGTGCAGGCACCCTTATACCGCATGTGCTCTGTTCCCTGACTAAACATTATAGCAGTTTGTTGCTCAGGGCTGGCAGCCATTTTTAAAGCCTTTGGCCTGAGCAAGTAAAGTACAGAATACCTGATACGAAACAGAAATACTGACCCAGCCTGGTTTTCTTATTTCAAAAAGGGTGCGTTCTACACTAACTTCAGTATACCAGATCAGAAATTTCTTCTT
>JBBMKB010096840.1:0-10728 GCA_037833945.1 Alaria marginata | reverse complement strand
ATGTCTGCACATGGCCCGATTTGTCTTTGCTATAGATCCTTGGTATTGACCTTTCACGGACTCGCCCGTCACACGAAACAATCAGCACTTGCTCCTTACACTTGCTTCGCCTTCGAGTTCTCTTACAGAAGGTGCTCGAGGGGGGGCTCCTTTGGTACGGAGCTGGTGGTACGCCCGCTTTGGTCCTTTGGTGCGCGATCTTTCGTGATTGGTACTCAAACTACTCAAAATCGGGTGCTGTGTGTAACACAGTAGAGCTTACCACTTACTGGTATTCGAGAAAGTGGTTGAGGCACACTATTAATAGACATATGTATATAAAACGAAGAAATATCGCGATATTGGCCTTTTAGAGCCGAAATGTGTGCTTACCGAGTTTTATACTGGTACATACATTCGGCTGCGAGCTAATATTTCCGCAATTTGTGGACCGCAGAAAGCAAATATCGCCTTACTGCTTACGAGTACGTGTCACAGCGCGCGGTTGTTTAACATTTTAACATGTCCACTTTAACCCTCAGCCCTTATTGTATAGCCCTAACGTTAGCCCTTGTCTCACAACCCAAGGCTAGGTGAAAAAGCACGAGCCGAGGCGTGGCTTCCCCGTGTTTGTTAGTACCGGTTAGCTGCTGCCGCTGCTGCTGCTGCTGCAGACCACGTTCTCAAGACCGTGCCGTGCGTGTGCGCCTCGCCTCTCCTGGTATCTGGTGATGCCCTTGTTCTTCTTGGTTCTTCTATTTTTTTTTATTCCCAAATATTTTTATTGCCGTTTAAGACTACTTTAGCACGTTCTCACTATCCCACAATCAGACCAGATATAAATATCAACATTTCCGATCACTACCCGAACAAATAATCGTGCTTTCCGCACACATCGCCTACCACCGCCGATGAGTTTTCGCCTCACAAGTCACGAGCCGACGTGAAACCTTCGAGGCTGCATGCTCCACTTCTCTGAAAGTGCTCGCTCCCGGGTTTGAGGGCCGGTGATGCTGTGTGACTGGAGTTATAGCTGGAAACGTGAGGGCCTAACCCATTTCTTCCCCAGTTTTTTTTCCAGACCGAACTGGGGCCCAGTTCCGTCTTGGAAGAAAACATCAGGCATACCAGTTGGTCGGAGGCCCCAGTTCCGTCTGGAAAAAACTGAGCAAAAAATGGGTTAGGCTCTCATGTTTCGAGCGATAACTCCTGCCGCACAGCATCACCGGCCCTAAAACTTTGCAGCGAGCACTCTTAGAGCAGTGGAGCATGCAGCATCGAAGGCTTGACGTCGGCTCGTACCCTATGAGGCGATAAATCATCGGCTGTGGTAGGCGATGTGCACGGAATATACGTGTTTTCTGGTTTCGTCTCAAAGAAAGAGTTGACGAAAAGAGTGGGAGTACAAGAGGATTTTTTAGCTCTACTAATTCTGAGAGGGTCATGGACTCTTTGAAAACAGCTCCCCGTGAACTGCATTTTTCAAATTCTGAGAGCCAAATTTTGAAAAATATTTTTTCTAAAGGGATTGTGAGGACCGGTGAACAGAACGAAGCCTTATTTCAAATTACAGTTGCGGCCCGCACTTAAGAACCTGGTAGTTAAGAACTTCAGGATAAAAAAAAACTATACATAAGAACATGGCCATAAGAACAGGTGCTCAGTTGGGAGGTGCCGATAAGAACAAGAACCCGCAAAAGAGATGAGAAAGTACAGCTCACGTTAAGAACAAGGTCCATAATAACATGGTGTGGCTGGAAGGTAAGACCTTGAGAGGGGGTCACCCCCAAGAAGTTTGGATGCACAAAGGGCGGGGGAGGAATAAACATGTCGGTGCAAGACTCTCCGCAAATGTGACGGTTACGTGTCGGTTGGGAGTACAGTATGGCCCATTGGGCTATTCGTCTACGAGTGTGCTCGGACCTTTGTACGTGCGCGGTGCATGTTGCACCGCATTGTGTGTACGTGTTGAGTGACGACCCGTCTCTCCCCACTCTCGGCCCGGCGCGAGGGCTCTCTCCTTTTTTACTCTTGACAGTTCGCTTTTGCAACGTGGGGTGCTCATTAGACTGGGCATGGGGTGGTTTGGGGCGTTGATCACTCGCCAACCTAAGCTGCGCACCCGCCACCTGTACGACTACCGCGTGCAGCTGGAGCTAGACCAGAGTAGGCGCAGCATGAAGCTGCCAGCAGACAAGTACAGCGCAGATCCGGATGCGGAGGTAGGGTCTTGGGTTTTGCTTGAAAGGACCACAGCAGAGCAGGTGGCTGGAGTCGGAGCTGCTAACACATTGGGCGTTAGTAGAGCGGGAAGGACATTACGCGCCAACGTGGCCCGTGTCGACCAAGAAGGTTGAGAGTTAGTTGTTCCATGGCATGAGCATGTTTGCACAGCAGTTGTGCCTCTTCTTGTAAGGTTCTCGTGTTGGCTCCTCCGGAGTGTTGAGATCCACCAAAAAACTTATTATTATATTCATCTACCCACCTATGGAGGACTCGATGTTGAAATAAGAACAAGAACCCCCGTTTTTGGCCACGGGTTGCCTAGTCGAAATAAGAACAGGCCAATAAGAACAGGTGCTCGGATTGCGGCAGCCAATAAGCCTTGAGGGTTACGCAAAATAAGCGGTTCTTAAGTGCGGGCCGCAACTGTATGCGATGTAAACCTGTAGGATTTTCCTTTAAAAAACTGGATTTTAAATCTAGAAGATGTTTGAGTCCGAAACTGTCTAATTTCACCGAGCGAGAAAATTTTGCCGAAACAAACTAAAGACGGGAACTACTTCGTACTGTTGCAGCTATTATCAGGGGTTGGTCGACGAGATGCACGCACAGCGACGCTGGTCTCGTGTGTCCTGCTGTTGCTGCTGCTGCTACTACCGCTGCGAATACTGCTATTGCTTCTGCTTCAGTGTGCTGCTGCTACGAGTACAGTATGAGTACCGACTGTTTTGCTCTCCGAAAACAGAACGCGAGAACCAAACATCGTAGATGTTCGTTTGGCTTGAGCAGTTATTCGAATCTCCCAGGTACCACAAGGTATGCTGCAGCTAGCTGTTATTTTGCTTTATGGCCTCCCCGCTGTGTTTTCCGGGGCTCACATTATCACTAACAGGAACGTATTAGGGGCGCGATCCAGCTAGTGGTGCTGTGGATAGGCAGACAGGTCACACAGGCACATGGAGCTCGCTCGGTAGAACTAACTGAGTGTTCGGGGAAACAAAGGCCACACAGTTCGGCGAATTTCATTTTTATTTTCAACCTGAAACCCAAGCTTGTAGCCATGCTCGTAGCGTAAAGCTGTGCCTGTGAAATCACTCGTTGCCGTACCTCCCTCGACGGACCCCCAAGGATCTGAAACAAAACCAGCACGACAAGGGTTCCCTGTATGTTTGTATGTGCGTGTGCACAGAACCCGCCGGGACTTCAAAAGTAAACAGAGAGAGAACAAGTCAAACCTTAATCCCCAAACCATGCACTCAACACGTCGTCGATATTGACGACCACGATGACAATTACACTCTCTCACTTTTGTACCTGCCTGTGGTATGCTACGTAATAAAGATGGGTCGTAGATGACATGAGTTCTGCCGTGGTTGCGAATCCTTAAAAGGTCCTGCCGTACTTACCTTCGGGTGGCACCATGGGGGCAGGGTCGGATTCCTCCTTGATGAGCGTCTTCTGGGCAAGTGGTTGGATGGTCTCCGGGGTGGGCTCCGGGGTGGGCTCCGGGGTGAGCGCCGGGGTGGGCTCTAGAGCGGGCGCGGGCGTCACTACCGGCGCCGGGGAAGGAGTGCTATCAGGGCATGAAGAGGTTTCTCCGGCGACACCGCTAGCACCATTCTCACCCTGATCAAGTCCCCCGCTACGACTGCTGCGAGATTGTCCACGACCTCTCGACGGGCAACTTCCCATAATTTCTTCCTTCTCCCCTGCTGTAAGTAGTACACGCGGGCACTTGAGCCAACGAAAAGAACGATGCTGAGAGTGGGTGCTGACTGACGCGCTGGCGTGCTGACTGCTGACAATTTAGGTGAGAGGGGTTGTCTCGTTTGTTTCGGCACCGATTTTCAAGGCGGTATGATACGAAAAAGGTACGAGGCGCGAGCGCGCGAGTACTTGTGAAATATGTCTCTGTGGTTCCTTCCCTCGCTGCTGCTGTTGTTGTTGCGATTGAGATATCTAGTTTCTACGATCTCTACGAAAAAATGATGTGGTAGCATGTCCTCTGTAGTTGTGGTGCGAAGTGCATGGGATTAGATACCTCGCCAGTGGATACGTAGATTAGATACCCAAATGTAGGTACAGAGTACGTAGAAAGGGTGCATTCGACATAACGGCTCCTGAGGTTCCTATTTTCTTGTAAATCTCAGCAGATCTCATCAGCCTGGCTACCTTATTGCCTTGTTTCTTGTTATGTAGTCAGGTGTCCTGAACTGCTGTCAGGGTAAACACGTCGTATAACTGCTTTCCTGTATATCTCAGCATGGCTATCTTACTACCTCGTTGCTTATTACTAATGGGTGTCCTGTACTGCTGTCAGGGTCTGCTACTACTGTGTACACGTCGAATGGTAGCGCTCCAGACTGGCGAAACAGCATCAATCAGCAGTGTGAGGAAACGGCAGAACGGAGGAGCGGAGAACCCCCGCGCAATTACTTGCTGCGTGCTCCCGCTTCGTATCGTACAGATCACACCGGTTTGAAAGTCGGTGTTGGTCCGAGCGAGAGGGCGTGTGACCCCAACCCGTCAGTGCGCCAGGACTCACCCTCGTCGCCGCCCCTTTCGTTGGTTATGGTGCACGTGTGTACCCCACAGGGGAGAAGGGGTATATCATGGGAAGCTTCCCGTCGAGAGAACGTGGATTGCCTCGCAGCAGCAGTCGTACGAGCAGTAGTAGTAGACTCTATCGGAGTGAAGATGGTGCTGGTGGTGTGGCCGGAGGAACCTCTTTCTGCCCCGATGCAACTGCTTCCCCAGCGCCGATCGTGCCGCCCACTCCAGAGCCCATGCAAGAGCCCCCCCTGAGGCCCAGCCCGACGCCCTCCATGGAGCCACCGATGGGGGAATCCAACCCTACACCCACCATGCCACCGGAAGGTTAGTACGCCAGGAACTTGCACATCTGCAACGACGGCAGACCTCGTGCTATCTACGAAACGTACCGCTTGGTAATGCCACGCCCGCCCCACGCATCAGCCCTCGGTGATCTGGGCAAAAGAGCGGGCGCCAGCGCCCACCACGGCGAACCGGGGGGGGCGAAAGGATTGCTCCCGAGGAGGAGTGGCCCCACCCTCGGAAAAGAAGTGGCTGTATCACCGGGAATGCGCCGTTGGCTTCACAGGGTTGGTTTATGGGAGCCCCTTTGCGGGGCCCCGGGCTCAATGAGTATGGAGAGCGTTTGTTTTCCATGGATGGGACGCTATCTTCCCCCCCAGAAGACATCCAAAAACATTTATTTCATATGCGGAAAAATAAACATACAGAGCACTTAAATGTCGGAGGTGTCTCTATTAGGGGTAGGAACAGTGCTCCGTCTCGAAAGGGATGCGTGGTCAACGGTCAAGCGTCTAAAGCAAGAAACAAATGAGTACGCCCCACCCCCCCACCCCCCCCGGTGATTTTATTAGCATCCCCAGTTTTCATTTTGGTTCAGAAGTTAATGTTTTCCCCACGGCCCGGTCTTGTACATTATTTGCTTTTGTTCGTTGAAATTGGTGGAACCTTCCATGCTTGTTTCCACACTTCCATGGAAGCTGACATCTAAGAAGTGATGTGGGAGCTTCCACTACTTCCATGAAAGCTTCCTCCACTTCCAATTTTGGGTTTTTAGAAATAGTGGAAGTTTCCATCGAAGTAGTGGAAGCGTCCATGGAAGTAGTGGGCGTAGTGGAAACTTCCACGAAAGTTTCCATGGAATATTTCGTGGAAGCTTTCATTTGGAGTCTTCCACGACTTCCATGGAAGGAAGCTTTCGCGACTTCTACATGCGCAGCTTCCATGAGAGCTTCCATCGTTTTCCTTTCTACATTCCATGGTTTTCGTGGAAGACTCCACTACTTCCATGGGAGCTGTTTCCAAGGAAACTCCCACCACTTCCACGGAAGCAACGGAAAGAGACATATGCTAGGGTAGAGGTGCGCCCGTTCTTTTCTGGAGATCCTC
Organism: Alaria marginata; assembly: GCA_037833945.1. NCBI lineage: Eukaryota > Phaeophyceae > Laminariales > Alariaceae > Alaria > Alaria marginata. The sequence continues at coordinate 4,584 of JBBMKB010096840.1, read as the reverse complement.
ACTTACCTTAGGACGCCCTGAACCCCATCCCGCCAACTGATTTTTGAGTAAACCGAACGTGCAACCCGATGAACAAACCCATGTGGCCTAGGTGTACAAATAAATCGGACTGAAAAACAAGGAGTTTCCGACGGTTTAGGGTTAAGGAGCCCCGTCATTCAGAAACAAAAAAGCCCAAACGTGCTACCTCTATCATCGTAGAACCCGCGTCAGGACCTATGGAACAATGTCGTCTGTCTGAGGGATCGGAAACAAGTATTTGGCTCCAATGGAAGCTTTCACGGAAGTATTGGAAGCTTCTATGAAAGCGACTCACATGTAAGCAACGGAGATGATCGAAACTTTGGTTCGACTTCCATGGAAGTGATGAACGTTTCCACAAAACGTCCATCGTAGTCAAGGAAGCCAATATTGAAGAAAGTTCAGCTTCCATAACTTCCATGGAATCTCCGGCGGGTTAGGGCTAGGGTTAGGGTTAGGGTTTTGATTTACACTTCCTCCATGGAGGCTTCCACCACTTCCATGCAAGCTTCCAATAAACGTCCAGCCTGCTTCTATGGGAGCTTCTAACCCTTCCATGGAAGCTTCCACGCTTTCCGTGGAAGCTTCCGTCACGTTCGTGGAAGCTTTCACGACTTACATAGATAGGAGTTTCCATAGTTTCATTGTAGCTTGCACGCGGAATTTTCCACTATTATTTCCGTGAAAATTTCCAGTGCTTCCACTGTCGCTTTCACGGAAGCTTCCACAACTCCCGTGGATGTTTGAATAACACAACTTCAGTGGAAGTTTGAATACATTTCCCACAAAGAGGTTTCGTTGCGAGATGGCGTATGCTGCGTAAATCAGATTTGGGGGGGGGGGTGCGTCAAAAACAGAAAATAACTCCGCACTCCTCTAAAAAGGTCAGCATGAAAAGCAAACCGGAGCGTTGGGATCACAGAACGAAATAAAACATGATTTATTTTTCTTCTTCTTCGTCGCTTCGTTTTGGAGTACCCCCCGTCTATTAACAGGGAAAATCATTATTACGGGGGACCATAGTAAATAGGACCCACGGTACACACAAAAACCTATATACTTCCTTACTTTTACTATTAGTAACAATACTTGGTCCTATTTACTAGGGTCCCTCGTAATTAGTCCCCCGTAATAGTAGTGTGGGGTGTCAACATTTATTTTCTTGTGCGAGAAGCAGAGACCTGCACCAACTGGAACGACGAGTGCTCGAGACAGAGGCCCCTTGGCGGGTTATTCCAACGGGGACGATGACGCGGGTTACATGGTGCCCTGGATCCTGTTGGGTAGCTGCATGCTGCATGGGTATCCTGCGCGTTGCAAGGTTAACATCCATTACTGTTCCAGAGGGTCGATCGAGGATCGAGGGCCTATCGAGAGAACAAGTGCTTGGGGGCTCGGACAAAAACTTAACGTTTGTTGTCCAAGCGGGAGGTTGTACCCCTATGTCCGTAAATATAAGCACCGTCTAGTATTCAAATGTATTATCAAACGGACCTCATATTTCCGGACAGAGTGGTATAAAATAAAGAAGTTTTTTATGTGTTTCAGGTTCATTGTTTTTGCCGTTCATGTATGGCGGAGGTACAAGGTTCAGTCAAACCTCTCGTGGAGTAAGAGGGGCTGCAACAGCAGCAGCAGCAGCAGCTGTGAACCAGTCATAAAAGTGTGAGTGTGTCGGGTATGTTACCAAGATAACGTACCAGCGACCATCCGCGCAGCCGGCGACGCCCCCTGATATGCATACAATATCAGGTACTATTAATAGGTGTACTACAGTAAGTACTCATGACATAACTACGGTAGGCGCAATTACAGAATACCGCATGACACATTATTTCTTTGTTTCGAAAAGCTGAATAGTGGGTATAATAGCAAAACGTTAGGTAGCTGTGGTAGACTATTTACGTAAAGATATTTCTCCACTATGTAGGGCGACTCAGTCGCCTGGCACCTGCTACTGGACAGCTCAACAGCAAAAACAAAGTCCTTGGAACTCGGTTTTGTATACAGTACAGGACACCTAATAAGAAGCAGGCTAAAAAGAAATGCAGCCTGAGATTTACAGGAGAATAAGAAAATCGGGAGTCTTTGTGCTGAAGTTAGCGTAGAACACCCCCCCTTCTAAAAAAGAAGCTCAGCCTGGGTCAATATTTATGTTTCTTATTAGGTGTCCTGTACTGTATCTGACACATGCTACGATAGAGGTGCGCCCGTTTTTTTCTGGGGATCCTGGTTTTAGGGTGCCCTGAACCTCACCCACCAACTGATTTTTGAGTAAACTGAAAGTGCAACCCGATGAACAAACCCGTGTGGCCTAGGTGTATAAACTAATCGGACTGAAAAACGAGGAGTTTCCGACGATTTTGGATTAAGAGCCCAGCCATTCAGAAACAAAAAAAGCCAAAGAGTGCTACCTCTATCGTAGAACCCGTCATCTGGTATGTTTGGGGTGTTGAGGTCGCGGTAGAGTCTACTGGGTTAAACAGGAAAGTGCCACCAGATGAACAGTCCTATGGCCAGGGTATACGACAAATGGCACTGCAAATATCCAATGGCATTCGGTCGTTCCCCAGACAGGGAGCCCCTTGGGTCAGAAATTGTTTGGCCAAAAAATGCTACAGTGGGCTGGCTACCCGACTCAAAAGCGTCCAAGATAAGAGAAAACAGGGTTAAACCTTCTGTGGCCCGTTTCTACCGACCAAAAACATGAGATGCTGCGATATTACCTACCGTCAAGGAAAAGCCTCCCGCAGTGCGAGTATCAGAATGCGATGTACGTAGCGTATACCAGGTAGCTCCTACCGTTGCACTTTAAACACGCCCTCTACCCGGCGTCCCGGGCTGTTTCGTGTGCCCGATTCTGGAATCGTCAATTTTTTTCGTCATTATTTTCCTCTGAAGCCCCAAAGGGGTTAAGAGCGGTCACATCGGACACATTCTTCGGTAAAGGTGCACCGTTAGTATTTGCCTTCTGAGGGTGGTCATCCCTTGACGAGCTCTATCCCTCACCCAAAAACTAGTTTTCGGTAGACTGAAAGCACGACCCGTTTTGACTGAAGCCATGGCCTAGGTATTCAAAATATTAATCTGGCACAAGAAGAATGGCATTCCGATAAGTTTGGGTTAAGGAGCCCTGTCGTTCAGAAAACAAATGCCAAAAAGTGCTATCTCAAGCGTAAAACGCGTCGTCGGCTTGTCTCGCCTTGGGACACCTTATCTAAACCCCGTAAGATTTTTTATGCCCATTCTAAAACCCATATGATACCCAATCTGAGATAAGAGTAGATACTGTCACACTATCAGTAGCCTGTTCCGAGGGGCTCTTAAACCGGGTACCCTACTGAACCCCTATCATAGCACGAGTCCAAGCGCTCGTCCACAGCACGAAGGAGCCTCCCCGACATGTCTGTACTATTACGGGGGGACGTAGTTAATAAGACCAAATATTGGCAATAAAAATAGAGAAATATATAGTTTTTTGTGTTTACCGTAGGTCCTATTAACTATGTTCCCCTGTACTAACAACTATCGACGTAGATTTAAGCTGTTAAACACACTAACAGAGTAACCTACCGGTATATATTTAGAAGAGGGAGGGGTCCGATCCTTGTTGCCGAGAACCTCTATCATAGAAGACCAACATTTTAACCGCGTCCAAAGCGATATCGAGCAGCGAAAACGCAATCGAACGGCATTCTCCGATGGCATCCCATGCAGCGCATACAACGCATACAACGGACGAGCCCGAATCCACTAAAACGAATTACCCCGAAAATCGTAAATTATCCCGAAATAAGAAAATTACGAAATAATAAATTAGCACAAATCAAATTACCCCGACTTAGTAAATGACTACGAAAATAGCTATTACCCCGACTAAACTAGAAATTATCGAGGTGACCCATCACCCTCCTCCTTGTCACTTCCATCGCTTGCCTCTGCCGCTCCCCCCGCCCCTGCTAATACTAATCGCGCCCATTCCAGAGCTTCCCCCGACACAGGGGCATGCTCTCCCTCGGGGAGATCGCCCAACATAATGTTCCCGTAACGTTCTCTTCGCAGCTCGAGCACCGGGTAACCAGCGTTCGCCAACATCCTGGATTCGAAAAGTGGTGTGATGTGGGGTGGTGTGGTGTGGCGAGGTCAGGATAACGCCGCGCGAAATGGAAAACCAAAAGGGGGGGTGAGCGGAATCCAACGGTTATGTTCACGATCGTTGAGCACGCTACCGGTCAGCCGTAACGCCAAAAAAGTTGAATGCAGCCATCTTGACCCCTTCAGAACTGCACCAATATCACGTTGTGCGGCATAAACTACTTGAAAAAAATATCTGGAAATTTCTTGGAATATTCTTGCTGTGGGAATTGGATTATAACGAGGCGTGTACGGGGCCTGCGGTAGCCGACAGCTATGTAATAGGGAGGCATTGACACCGCGTGGAGTGGTCCATCTGTGGGGCGAAGTAGTGACAAGCGATTGCCACCGCACTAAAACGGAACCCCGCACTAAAACGGGAACCCGCACTTTCAACGGGGCACCGCACTACAACGGGACCCCGCACTA
>JBBMKB010096839.1:0-22759 GCA_037833945.1 Alaria marginata | reverse complement strand
GTAGTAGTAGTAGTAGTAGTAGTAGTAATAGTAGTAGTAGTAGTAGTAGTAGTAGTAGTAGTAGTAGTAGTAGTAGTGGTAGCAGCAGCAGCAGCAGCAGTAGTAGAAGCAGTAGTAGCAGTGGTAGTGGTGAACCACCAGCTACGAGCATGCCCGAAATTGTCAGGAGGTGGGGGTATAGCATATAGGCGACGCCGTAGAAGCAACAACAGTATGCTGCAGAATCAAGCCAAAACATGGCTTGCAAAGTTAAAAATATTGATCGGTTGTGCAAGGTTCGGATCCGCCCAGCCCACGCTCAGCGGGCTATGCATATGTTTGTTTGCTTCGAAAATGGGCCTACAAACTCTGAGAAAAGCAAGGTTGCACAGGGTTCGGGCCCGCCCTGAAAATCGTGAGTTATATGTATTTACGTTTCAAATAGAGGCCTACAACGTCCAAAAACAATGATCGGTTGCTCACGGGGATGATCCGCCCGCGTCCGGAGACCTAGCGTAATGTTTGGCGTTTCGAAAGGTGCTTGGATTGTCCGAAGCATTGGGGGCTGCCCAAGGTGTCACATGCTCCTACGTACTTGGGACCTTGCGCGATGTACGACCTTGCGGAAGGCGCTTCCATTGTCTGTTTTTCACTGCACATTCTGCAAGCACCTCAAAATGGGTGGGTCCTGTCCACCCGTTTATTTCCTTTTTTGCCCCCAACGCTGGATACATGTGCTGGATACCAGGCTGCCGCCGACGGAGCTCAAACCGCGTCTACGACAGGCACTAAACAACCGTATGAATCGCTTGGGGGCCTCGACAGCCGGGCTTGGGCTGTCTTCGATGGTGCTTGTCGCGGCTGGGACGTTCTGGCTGGTCTGCGCTTGGTGCTTCTTGCAGGTGATGTGAGGATTGAATTCAGCTGTCCTAGATAACAGTGTCATCCGAATGTACGCGAAATGTATTTGTTGGTCACACTGTAAACCGACCGCGTGCATAGAGCTTGGTCTCTGGCTTTGCTTCTTTCATTTTTCGCGGTGCTACCTTTTGGTATGTTTTTCTACGAAGCGACGTGCTCTTATTATGCAGCTATTGTTGTTGCCATCGATGAATCGTACTTCTACACGCTAATATCCTGGTGTCGGCCTTTTGTGCCCCCACTGAAATACGGTCCAGCTTCCATCCAAGCGTAAGTATTAACCAGGGCATGTGACACATGAGAAAGCCGCCATGTTTGTAAGGTTTGAGCGAAGCCAATAATTCAATCCAGCTACTGCCAGGTGACGATAAATGTTCATCACTACCATCCAATACAAAAGACGCATCACTCGTGAACAACGCCAATTGATTCTGCAGGGGTTCTGCGGCGGGGGTATCGATGCCATCGCCAACGCTGCCATCAGCGATGTGCACGGCACTGGAGCGGCGCCATGGCTGCAGGTCAGTTTCCCCAGCTTGACTATTAACAACTTTGAACGGGCGTTGGGGTAAAAGAAAATGGCGTACTGTATCCCCCTACCTGAGGGGGGGGGCAAGCGCACCTAATACGTTCGCCGATCGCGGAGCCGAAATGACAGTTGTTTTTCGTTTCGTTGGACGCTTGGCTTGCGCTATACCTCCTCCGTAAGAACGCTAACAATGGAGTTCCAGACCAAGGCTACGGAAGGGGGGCTATCCCCGTTTTCGCGGTTGAATTTAGGCCGCACGCACACGACGAGTGGCTTTGTAGCTCCCTCAACAACGGACTTGGAGCATAGTTTGTTGGCGCAGTGTACCCAACAACCCCATGACGGTGGTAAACCGATAAGCACTTCGAAGCCCAAAACGTGACACCCCTACCGTAGTCTTGGGCCCAGCCGCTTCACGCTAGGCACTCACCCACCTTCTGAACGGGTGCTTGGTTTTGTCATACAACGATCAACACAGATGGGGCACCACAAACTCCGCCACATCGAAACTATGAGCATGCCTCCTTGTGCATGGCATGTTACGGAAACCCTCTCGTCAAGCGTCTCCGTGTGCATCAAGCCTGAGTTTGACTGACAGGACCACGGTGCTTCGTCCGTGGCGGCACCCCGTCGTTATCCCTTTTGCCGCTGCTGCCAACAGTCCTCCCTAAAAACGTCTAAAACTGCTGGACCAACCACGTGGGCGCAGTCGTATAGGGGTGTAAACATAACTTTTTGCGAAGGCCCCTCCGCTGCACCCGTCATCAGCCCCCTCCCCTGTTTCTCTCTCACCGCAACCACCCATGATGTCAGCAGGGGTTGCATTTTTGCTTCAGCGTCGGAGCGCTCGTGGCCCCTGCCGCCGTCGGTGAGTTTGGGCACCGAAGCGTATTTCTAGCGTTTGGTCTCCTCGCGATGCCGGCGGCTCTGGCTTGCTATGTGGCCGACGAGGGCGAAGACAGTGACAGCGGCGGCTGGCCTTCGCGAGAAACTAGTAGACAAAGTATTCTCCAGGAGGAATCGGACGGAACGACATGTTCGACAGACAGCGTTTTGACGTGCGAAAGCTACGCGGATATGATGGAAGGTAAGGTGTGGGCCTCAGTGGTGTGGTTCACAGGTGAAACAAACGGACGGCTGCGCGAAGAATGGAGGGAGGCGGCGTGATAAATGCGTGTTATGTGGAAAGGCAGAAATCGTGATTCGTGTATGTTGGAAACGATATATTGCTGGTGCGGTCGTAGTAGACGAGCTCGCTTCTCGGGGTGTGCGTTACAGCTAGAGTTCCCGCTCTGATCAGCGCAGGATTACGGCAGCGTTGCACCAGCAGTGTCATCGAATGGTTTCAATGAAGGAAGATTGCGGTTGTTTTTGTTTACCAAATATACTTGCGAAAATAACAGGTGACGCATGTGGCCGATGCACACGACAGAGGTAGCCAACGCGTTTGTTTGCGGAGTCACGGACCTGCGTGTCGTGTCCTCTTATTCTACCGTTCAACACAAGTCCCACTGCACCGTTTTTTATCCTGGCCTAAACAACCGCTGAGCAGCAGCACAGCGACGGCCTTCATACGACAACCTTGCTGGCACAACAAGGCCCGACTGTCAGCAGGAAGAAGAGCTAACTTTTGAAAATCCTGCAACGGGCATCCTACCGGAGACGAACAGCCCGACGGATGAGCAAGACAACGACCGTGCAACACCACCGGGCGCATCGGCGAGACACACTCTTGGTGACAATCCACAGGCACAGCGACTGGGGGCGAGCGTGGAGGCAGAATACATATCGTTGGATGCATCACGCCCCGGTGGGATCAAGAAGACCGCACGCGACGTTGTGGGGGACCAGCAGATTCGCCAGAGTGACAGAACAGCCCTGCTGCTCCAAAAAGGAGGGATGAGGATTCCGCCGATCGCCCTGGTTGCTCTGCTGGCGTTTCTTTTGTTTCTCTACGTTGGAGCGGAGGTCGGGTTTGGCGCGTGGATCGCCGTTGTTGTGCTGCGAGACGGGATATCTGGAGAGGCGGGGGCGGTTCGCATGGCCAGGTGTGGGAAAGGTGCTGGATGAAAAATGGTGTTCGTCGTGTATGCGCCACTCGCGCCATCACTGCTGTACATCGCTTTCGTTTGACCGCTAGGGGTGCGTGGGCAGCTCGTTCTTTGTGGTTTGATATTGCTGGCGTCGTGACCTTATATGACGCCGATATCGTCAAGCATTACCTTGCTCTGGTTTTTGTTGGTTACGCATCGGGTGCTGGAGTTTTCATTGTTATTTTTCCGTTTCGACGAGGTAAACAGAATAAAATAAGTGTTCGTGTCAAGGCCCTTGAAAGTTGTTTTGCGCTCTCGTATCAGCCAACTATTTCATATGGCCTCGTTCCCTGGCGTCTTGCCAACCTCCAACCTAAAACAAGCACACTGTAAAATGTGTTTGGGTCATGCTACCATCGGCAATCGATTTATAAACAAAAGCGTGCGAACCGCCCCACTGGAGACACGCAACCCGCGGGTCTGCAACGGGGCATATATAGCGCGAGTCCCTCACACTTCCTTGCCGATGCGCCCCTTCCTGTCGTTACTCCGCGTCAGCCTGTTCTGGGGTGGCATTACGGTGGGGAGACTGCTGGCGGTACCCCTGGCCGTTCGGTTTTCCACGGCCTTCCTCGTCAGGGCTAACCTGCTGGGTGGTCTACTTTCGTCTGTGTTGCTGCTATTCGCTGGAAGGGTGAGCGAAAGGATTTCCCGTAACACACTGTAATGTTCTATTAATCAGCAAAACGATATACGGGATACGGGAGCATCCTCGTTGTATCCGATGGGCTAAGATGGTACGACCCACTAAAAGATAACGTATATCAAGCGGGCACTGATAGGTATATTGACGTCAATCGACAGAACGGTAAGAAACAACTACTGCATGTGCAGTAGCAACTATAAATTCGAACATTCCAATCGACTCTAGGCTATAGGTGCCGACGTGTCATCCTGGCCACGCGGTATCACGGCAGTACAAAAGTACGCATCTAGACTGTTTGCAGACAAAATATCAGGTACATGTTTTTTGTCTGAAAAGCGGCTGAATTTCGTCTGCGCGCTTCCCTCACGATTCCGGTATTTGGATGCGGTCGCTGTCATTTCCGTCGCCAAAGCCGTTTGCCTGTTCGCTTGTCGTAAACCTTTGTCGACGAGGGCGCGGGCGTGAATGCGCCTATATATAACATGATTATCGCGCTTTGCCACTTCCCTCCCCCCTCGATGCATCCACTTGAAAGGTCAGTTTCGCATGGGCTGCACTAGGAGTCGGACTTTTCGGGCTGTCCATGGCCTCGACCTTCCCGCTCGCCCTTTCACTGCTCCCGAGCGCGGGTGAGCGCGCTATTTTTCTATACGTGTTATGGGGGTCCTGACTATGTGGACATTGTACGTGACAGCGGGTGGTAAACGAGCGTCATGTTTCGCGTATGAAAACTGAAACTATAATCAAAATCAGGGAACAGCGGGTGAACAGTCGGTTCGGCCAGTCTCACTGCCCACCTTGTGTTTAGGTTCCCGGTGGTATTTGAACTGGTAGGTCGCTTCGTCGTACCAGGTAAGTGCTTTGATGGGGATAGCATGTCGCGATAAACGTTGGCGCACGCCTTCAAAGTCGCGCCTGCCGATGTATGCGTCCCGTTCTACGTGCAATGGGACGCCAGTGCCCTTTTGAATGTGAGCTGCTACGTCAAACATTGTGTGGCCGCGCAAGGCATACATCTGCATGATATTTGATACTTGTACATGACCACTTGAACAGAAAGACGATGGTGTATAGGATTACGCCGCATTCTTTTGCTGCGGAAACCCAGCTGGAGGTTAAAAAAAGGCATAGAATCAACAAAATTAACAGAGAACGGATCAAACCATTAAAGGGACTCTGAAACAACCGCATGATTTAGCTTCCACACCACAACCCCACTAAAGATCTACAACAACAACGGTAACAAAGTCAGTCAACGAACTGCCGGCGTGGCTCAGGGGCAGGCACGGTCACCACCGGACATCGTACCGTTCACAAGTCCCCGCTGGCTTAATCCTCACTTCGCTGCGCTCGATGCAGTTGCCGGGCCGGTGAAGGCAAGCACGCTCTGAGATATGGGGTCAGGCCCGCAAAGACGACGAGAAGAGAGTACACGGGGCATCGAACAGGAACGCACAAACCGATTAGACGAGGATACGATTGATAGAGGCAAGGGCGCTGAGACATGGCGGCGGCAGCGACGAAGCTATGCGTAGCCAAGGCACGGCCGTCTACGTCGAGGTTGCGGCTATGGCGCGTCGACGTATAGCCGACAAAGGTCAAAGTTACTCTTCAGCCGCTCTTCAGCGATCTCTACTCATCGAATTGCTACAGTACACCCGTGCACCCCCTTCATCTCCCCTGCAGTATTCGCCGCAGTCAGCTGTCTGCTGTTCTGTTCGTACCGTTCTACTCTTCTCTGCCTTACACCGCTAACACCACCTTCCGTAGATTTCAACGTTTCCTTCCTCGAAGCTTCGCGACCACCTGCGTGATTTACGATTTTCTTTGGCCCATCCCTCTGTCATGAGGATGAGCTCCCGGAGGTCGCTCGTCGAGCAGTGAGTCCGATCCTCCTCTCGCCCTACCGTATCACTTGCCACATTCTAGCTCCCCAAATATCATACCGTGTGGCACTCGTTCGTGTTGTATTCGCGCCCCGACTCCCTCGAACAAGATGCGTGGCACACAACACGTGGTTTATGTAGCAAACCCCCCCAACGGGTGGTGGCGAGTCCTGTAGTGAACTTTCGCCTGTACCAAAGACGATGACGCTAAAAATGGTGCTCTCGGACAAAGAAACATGAACATATGCGCGTGGTCAAACGCGAGTCGTATCTCAACCCAACCTACCAACCCGGCAAGATACACGCTCTACGGCTAGGTTTACCGTACGGGTACTGTAGTTCTACTATTTAGGACCAGTGCGCAGCAATGTTCGTTGACACTTGCTCGTGAGCATAACGAATAGCACTTGCTCGTGGTAAGTTACAGTGGCCCATTTGCGTTAGTGTCGGCGTCAAGTATATACTCTTGCAAAGCGTTAATTGGCGCTATTGACCGAAAGCCGAAAAGGAACTACTGTGTACTTGCAGCTTGGCGGTATTTTGATCAATACGTTCAAGACTAGCAGATAGCCTGCGTACTGCTGTCTGCTGTCCTTGCCAGTTATGCGTGTTTGTTCTGGTAGTACCCCGTGGTTCTGAGATCTGATCTGGAGGTTGCGCTGCGCTTGTTCCTCTGCAATGGCCTATCGAGTATGGTCCGATAACTCGCCCTGTAGGCTATACATGCTACTACCGTCGCAAAGTACCCCCCTTGATACCACTAACCTCTCGGTGGTGGTATGATACCGCAGTCAGCTTTTACTTACTGTAGTTGAGTCATCTCACGGTAGGGGTGCAGCAAACGTTTATGAGATCCTAACATAAGGAGCTCAATATATTTATCTGAAATATGACTTCGAAGACATTCGTTCGGGAAACTCAACCAAACTTTCTATGCGCAAGTCCTAAAACAAATGTTTTCGTACAATTACCATACCAACCGGTAGTTTTCCTCACTTGAGGATCTCAACCGGTCAGAAGCGTTTGGCCCAAAACGTGCAACCCCTACCGTGGGATGACTCAGTATTCGATCAAATCGAATACTCAAATTGGATCTAGTTTGCGTTTGTCTGATGCTGACCGTAATACCGGTATGTCGCAAAATACTCATAAACTCGCCAAATTGTGACAATTGTTTGCGGGGAAGTAGGCATGCAAGTAGGCAGCGACAACACACCCTACGACATAGGCGCGGCAAGAATATCCCCGTGATCACTTGATTTGCCTAGGAGTGGACAGTTCACCAAATAACAGCAGCCGGCCACGCCCTTGCCCGCCCCGTGCAGAGAGAACGTGTAACACGCTTCAACCAGCTGTGAACGTTGTAGAGGAGGGGTTGCGTTTCACGCTTCCAGTGGCTCGGCGTCGTAGTTGTAGGTGCCATATGCTTGATCCGTTGATTTTCGTAACATATAGCTCGAAGCTGGACCCCCTTCTGAACGCTTGCGGGGAAGGTGTAGCCTGGTGAGTTCATCTACTTTTTCTCGACGGTTGATTAGGCAATCAGTGTCTGTGTCTTGGCCCCGAAGCTGGCGAGCTCTGCGCAAGCAAAAAGGAGGCCTGAGGTTGACGTGAGGGTGTACACGAAGGTCGTAGCTGTCCAATGGGGTTCTCTGTCACCGTGTGCAACAATCACAGGTCCTGGCACGAGGTTGCAATGTGATTGCCCCTTCGCTAGCATGAACGCGTCAGCCTCCCTCAGCTCATGGTCGGCGAGGGCACCGGCCATCTTCGACGCGTCCAATGGCGCGTTCTCCATAACACGGCCCTTCAGAGAGAGGTTTGGGGTGTCGTCGAATGAACTAGCCCGTGGCGCCGCTGCTGTGCACTAGAATCGTCATTTCGTTGTTGTATAGACAAAAAAGAACGTCATCAGTCAAAAGAGTCAACGGACCCCTATGGCCAGACGTTGTCGTTGAAACTGAATGTCTCCCTCTTGTCGACGTCGGCAACGAGAGATGCACGTGCTTGGTATAGAAACGGTGTGAGTGCTACCCTTCGATGGCGTGGTGCTTCTTTCTGATAGCAGTCAGCGTCATTGCGGGTAGTGAAATTTATAACAGAGCAATAACTTTCCCCGCACCGACTCCGCTTCCAGTCTTGCCCCACGGCAGGGTTATTATTTGTTGTCCTGCCTGCCCTTGTCCCGTGCCGGGCACGGAACAGCTGCAGAGGCGATAAACTCCGCTCGCATAGCAATGCGGTGTCTAGCGATTCTATCGGTGTCGTCTTTGCAGCGGGTCACGTTGTCGAGATGCAGGTGACGTGTGCTCGCCAGGATATGGGATGGGTAATAGGTCGGGTATTCAAGCGCCACGATACCAACGTGCTGTTACCGCCGAGAAGCCTTGGACGAGGATGTTCTATAAAGTTTAAACGCCGGCCATTCATTGGCTCCCCCGTCGCCTCCCTCGTCGCCGGTCATCCATCGCCTCCGTAAAACGAAACTGACACTCTGGGTCTTGTCTGAACTTTGTGGTATTGACCGACCACCGGTTCCGCATTCTTGGCGCGGACAGTCTCGTCGGTATTCTTAAGGTACCTTGACTCGAGTTCTTCCCAGACTTCCCGTCGATCGCCGCTGGTTCCGGTGGCATCCTCTTTCTTGAGAAATGTTAAAGATGCCGGCTTGTTCGCGGGGCCACGATAACGTTGGTATTGTAGAGATATTTTAATACTCTGTGGTAGGCCTCCAAGAACGTTGCGCGGGGCGAGCTCCTGTTCAAGTGATCGATCCGTCCATGATCGTATTTCCTGCAGCGAGAGTACCGTGAATAACTCCTTGATGGCGGCGCGCTATGGTCTCACTCTGGTTAAATCTTCCGAAGCTACATCATGTTTGCTTCAATGAGAATCGCTGTGGACCCTGGCGACGGATTATGTAAGCTCGCTGCCAGTGTGCACCACTAGGGGGCCTGTGTTGGTCGACACCTTTGCGGGATCACGCCGTGTGCTTGTTAGCTACGCCGCATCTCACGACGCAAAAGTACAAGATCGTTTGTATCCCCGTAGAGTGTTTTTTTCCTACAACGCGAGCCATTGCGAACCACAGGAAACCCAGGTTTCAAGCACGCTCGATGCGGTTCCGCATTGTTCAAGAGGGCATAGCCTAGATGCGTCCTGCCGCCCAAAGATGTTCTGAGCGTCAACAGCATGATATACTTATCGTACAGGGCACGGGCCCAAGAAGCAACCAAAACGTTACATTAGAGTATGGTGGTGCGTACCCATGGCAGGATGAATAGCACAAAGGTTTGGCTTTTGAGAGACGGACAAAGGCGCTCAACCCTTGATCCCGATGTAATACACGGTTGTGATATCGTATTGTTTCTTGCTGGCTGAGCGCACTACCAATATCAAGTAGAGTTATTGCGAAGCAGCCTGTGACCCGCCGCGCCACAAAAACATCGTACTACGGGATTCGCGCTCACGGCTGGAGCAGAGAGTGGCGATGCCTCGTATTGTTGTAACCGATGGTTTAGTATATGTTGGTGCATGTTCCCACAGAGCCACAGACCATTTCGATGGGCATTTTGAGGTCGACCGCTTGACTCACATCAATGTCCCAATGTCGACAACTAGAAGACATGGCATGAAACCGAGCTGTATGCGAAGCGTGCTCCCAAGACCGAGGGTGGCGCGTCCATCCAACACCAGCTGTGCCGTCACTGTTTACAATCAGAGAGAAACGAGAGGCCGGTTATAAACCGACCGTGTCACTTAGACCTGGCGGTGTTTCCTGGTATTCTTCCAGGTGGTGTGATACAGCAGAACAATCAAGTGGCAAGGAACTGTGAAAACAAACATATTTGAATCATGTCCCGCACTAACCCGCAAAATAAGACCAACATTACGCGTCTTCAGCGTAGTGTTTCAGCGTAGTGTGGTTTCCTAGTGGATCATGGTGGAGATAAGATTGAGGAATCGCTGCAAATGGCCATTGAATCTCACAGCACCGTATGAGGCTTCGACATGTGCACGCACGGCAACGCTTCTTTTCATCGTGAAATTTCCTGTTATAATACAAGTGTTTAATTAACGGACGCGTCAGGTTCACCCTTTTTTAGAATACCCATCCCTGTCCTTTAAGCGTAAAACATGGCCCCGGCGCGCGCATGCGCGGCATTTATGCATACATACAGCGTTCACTGACCTCGCCTTCCCTCCCCATCCACCCTCTGTTTATGTGCCGTGCAGATATCAAACGCAGAAACGATTTGTGACCCCGGCAAGCATGCCCACACGCCCTCCTTTACCCCGCCCCCCTACGCTGGTCGCTCGTAACTTTCAACACCACCGCGGGCTCGAAACACTCCTTGTTGGAGGCAGGATTCTTCCTCTCGGGTAAGAACTCGTCGCGAATGGTCATCGGCGGTGCTCTGGGAGAAATGCTGATGCCTGCGCTTATCGCCGCGCTTATGGGGCCCGACGACGGGGCGTGGCCGGTTGCGCTATACGCCGTGTGCGTAGTGATCTCAGTGATGATGATTATCGTGTACGTCGCCTGCTGCGGTCTGCTCAAAGAAGCCAGCGGACGATGCGTTGGGTAAGGAGAGGGGCGGCTATGACCGCGCTCCTCCCGTGTTAGGCTTTGATGCTCGCCACCGTAGGGGCAGCGCGTTTTGGGCAACACATGTCAGGTCGACGGGGTTCCTCAGTCGAGGAACTCCAGTACGGTTAGACTCATCCCACGGTAGGGGTTGCATGTTCTGGGACCAAACGTTCCTGATCCATTGAGTTCCTCAAGCGAGTAACTACCGATTGGTATTATCCCTCTACGATAATATTTTCTTTTTAGGACTAGCGCATAGGCAAGTTGGTCGGGTTACGCGAACGAATATCTTCGAAGTCATTTTTCGGGTGAGCTATTGAGCTCACTTATGTCAGGAGCTCAGAAACTTATTGCTGCACCCCTACCGTGGCATGACTCGGTACTCAATATCGTGGAGTATCAATCGTGTTTTGCAAATAGTTGTCGTGTTATACCTAGGCCATGGGATTGTGAATCGCGTTTAGGTTTCGTTTTTATCGGAGGCGGCGTTTTGGGCGGGGTATGGAGCTCCTCAAGCAAGGAGCCTCAGAAAAAAATAGAGTCACCCCCTCGACCGTACGTAGCATACGTCTTTCAGGAGGAATCTCAAGTTGCAAGTTCAGATGGCGGATGTTCTCTTTGCCCTTACGTGGAAAAGGTCTTCTGCCGTAATTCTGGCAATATATCAGTTCGTGTCCGTACGATTCGTGTCCGTACGATTGCTATACGACTGACCTGTAACCGTGGTGAAGCACAATCACAACGAACTATAATTCCCTAGCCCTTCCTACTGCAGTTCTTCCTACTCCCGCTCGTTGCAGCTCTCTGTTTTGTGGACCTGTGCTCCCGACTATAGAAGTGGCCCAACTGATCCACCTAAGACAAACACGGAGGCAACACCGGAGCAGTTGTGCAATGTAGGATATCCGATCTCCTTGATTCCGCTTTGGCTTAAGAATATGAAGCGAAGGTGTGTTGGCCAGTTTACTTGTGTTCGCGTTGCAGCTGAGAGCGCAGGTACGGTACAAATTGGGTGGCAAGAAGACGCAACCGTCGATTGCCAGGAGTAGGCGAGGAGCCGCTCAGAAAACAGGTGCCTATTCAACATGAGGGTGGCAAGAATAATAGGCCCCGCAATTTATTTGGAGACGCTGCTTGCACTGACAACCGATGTGCGGGGGTCGGCTGTTCTACGTGCGCCCACACCCTTGACATTGGAGTCGGTGTGGTTGGTCATACCAAGGCTACGGTATAGGGAGCACTTTTAAGGCCTATCTTGTCAGCGGCTTGGGGCCGCTCACACGAGTATCTACCCAATTTATTCGGCAAGTGCAAGAATTTGTGCCTTTTTAGTTCGATATGAGCACCGCCATGAAACGGTTTGTTTAGCTGCGGTAACAAACGTTTTGGAGCGAGGTGCAAGGGCGCTCGCGATAGTGGCCCAGGCTCGGCGGCGAAAATGGGGGTACCCTCTCTGCCCTAGATCGTGTCGTCACGGACGCTATTGATAGGAGACGGATACGTCCGGTCGGCAAGCAGGCCGAGTGCAGTGTGATTTTTATATCAGATTTAACGCTGCCTGGAGTGACGTTGAGGAAATGACACCGTAAAACCAGTTTCAGCAACCACGAATTATGTCGCTTCTAGTAATCGCTCGTGTGTAGAATATAGAATACGCCATATGCGTGTGCGCGCTCGCGTGCACCGGGTGGGATATATAGGACACGCCACATATGTGTGCGTGGGCGTTCATGAGTGCGTGTGTGTATTGTTCGCATTAAACCTTTGGTATAGGGCAAAACAACGACTGCCGTAGGAAACAACATGGAGTCCAAGACAGAGACAGCGAACTTGTCGAGACATCATAAATATCAAGTAAAGCTCGGAGAGCGTGGGCGGTATCGCACCGTCACAGAGTGCGGGATTGGATCTACTGCCGAAACCTCGGATTGGTCTGCGCGATCATTCGCTCAATAATTGTAATACGAAGTACCTATTTATTTGTATTGTCCATGTCGACGCTTGTATTGTACACTCGAGGAGGCACGTGACTCTCGCGGAGGTATCCCACAAGAAAACGTCATACAAAAATGTATGCCAGGTAAAGATTTGAGCGCCTGGTAGTCGTTTAAGACTCGATGACGGCGGTCACGAGTTTCGTGCAGACGCGCCGATGACGTGATGTGGTGCATCCACGATGCGACCAGGAAAACTGTTCTCGGTTACAGCCTCTGGCCTTTGCTGTGTCTGACCCGGCTCGAGCACAGCCTGCATGCCGCCAAACTTTCCCCAACTGTCTGTAGCATCTGTCGGCGCGCCCGGTCGAGCACTGCTAGGCATGCCCCGTACTACTGATCCTAGCTCCCGCATGCTGCGCTCATATCTACCTGGAACCATCGAGTGGCGCCTCGATCGACCATTCGCGGATTTTGTTCTAGGCTGGTCTCCGCTTTCTCCGAGGGTTTGCCGGTCGAGTGCTAACCAGCTAAGTCTCTCGGTCGCAGCGGATGCTTCTGGCCGAGAGGCTCACGCCGCCAGCACTGCGATCAACGAGTACGAGCCGGCCTCGGTTCAACACACTGACAGGAGCAGCAGTTTCGATGCTCCGCCTGCTGAGCCGAAGCCTTCTGAATAAGTTTGTCTAACATAGACGGCCGGTTTTCATACTGTTGTTGGAAATAATCCCCTTTGAATACTGTCGTTAAAAGGGAGGCTCCTTTCGATACTGCTGTTGCTGTTGGCTATTAATACTCCTTATAGCGGGGGTACAGTGGAGAGTAAACCGAGTACACTTGCTAGTATGGGTATAGTAGTCACAGGTGGTGTGGCTCCAGCAGACAGTTATACCCGCCGGCCTTCCGCTCGTAGTGCTCGTCGCTTGGCTCGACACTCCGCGACCACAGCTGTACCTGTTTTGACTCGCGATTATGACCCAGTGGGGGGATTTGACGCCCTGTACTCAACAGTACCTTCCCCCTCAGCCCTCAGCTGTCCTTGCCGCATCTGCTTCCCCTGTGCTTGCACTCTATACGCTCATGCCGGACATTGCTTCCACTGGCTCGGGACCGTTGTCGCCCGGTGAGCTCGACTATGAGCCGCCAAGCACTTCAGATCGGCTACTGATGGCCCAGTCTCCGTTTACTTCGCCGGCCCCGGCCCTACAGCGGCAGCACCAGGACTCCCAGCAGACTTCGCCCGGCATGGCGCAGCAACGGCAGGCTTTCGAACCGACACCACCCGGCGCGGTTGAGTATGCACGGACCAATCAGGACTCCAGGGCACAGGTGGTGCCCGTGGGGTTATGGGACACCGTGCCCCCCTTGTACAAGGAGGCCCTCTCCGAGGGACTGGATGATATCACGTAGAGCGTGGTTACGGCCAACGTTCAGGCCTCTGCCCGCCGCCACGAGTAGGTCGTCGAAGAGGCCAAGTGCGTCTCGGATAAAGACGAGCCCATCCGCGCAGCCGCGGACACGTCGACTCTCCGCCGCAGGGCTGGCCAAAGGGACGTCACACGCTCGATTCAAGAAGCAAGGCGCTCCTGTGCGGAAGCCACAGCCGTCGCTTCTGGTGCTCAGGGGATACTCATGCGGGCACGTTGTGATCAGGAGGGATTCGCCAAAAATCGCAGCGGAGAGAATCAAGAGGGACAGTCAAACCCCGCTACAGCCTCTGTCTCAGATCCTTTTGCTTCGGGCTGAGGTCAGCGACAGCAAGCTTCGCGGCGATCCCTTCCTCCATGGTCGCCCGCCTGAGTCCACTCTCAACCGTCGCGCCACCCACTTTGCGGCCTGTGCCTATGCACATCGCAGAACGAAAACAGAGCAAGAGCGGCGACACCTTCCTCCACGCCAGCGTCGCATACATGGCGGCAACCCCTCGGAAATAATGTTCGCGAGACACGAGGGACGATGTCGTGAAGTCGGAAAATGCCTTCCTCAAAGGCCCTCCCGGAATGCAGCCTGTCCGTCCGTCCAAGCGGCGATGGTCCACATGTCGGGCAGCATCGTTTACGCGACACGGCACCGTAACAACATCATATTTGACCTTGTCACTGCCCTTCGGCGCGCGCATGACTCCTCCTATAGCACCGTCCACTGGCCCACCCCGGCGGAGCAAGAGGAAATTAAGCGCCAGCAAAGCCCGTACTACCGAGGCGACAGGCGCGTTGGGGGCAGTCGCGACCATCGGGGCGGTAGCTAGGGTGGCATCAGCAAGCGGCGGAGGCGGCCCCCATAGGGGTACTGGAGAGGGTGGTGATGTTACGAGGGGTGGCGGAAACGACCCCCGCGGGCCCGCTGGCAAAGGAGGACGTGGGGAGGGTGGCCACGGATCTTCATCGGGTGAGGGGTACGGGGGGCTCTGGAGGCAGTCTCGCGGGCACGCCCGCGGTGCAGACAACTTAAGCTCCTCGTGGCAGCGCGGGACCTGGGTTGGGACAGAGATTGAGCACCCCAACGTTACCATCGTGAGTGCAAAAACGCGCGTGATCCCTTCTTTGGTGGAGTCTCGTCCGCCGAAAGTGTTAGCCGACGGACCAGGCCCAACGACCGTGCAAAACCTGTGTCATCTATCGTTGCCCACGCTCGAATATCCGCGGCTGGCGCCGCCGCTTGTTTTTACGGAGACGCACTAGACGCAACCGTTCGCCGAGCGTACGTACGTATGATCTCAGGAAAAGTGAGAGCGTTTCCACTCTGCCTTTCCCTCCCACCGTGGCAGAGGCTGCTCCGCAGCTCACTCGCTCGGTAAAGGCTGCCCAACCAGATATTATCACACGCTTTGCAACGAGCTAGGCTCCGGGGATGTGAGTTATCCAACGTCGGTTGTCGGGTGGAAACGCCCCCTGGAGAAAGTATACATGCGTGCAATCACGCCTGACACTTCTACGACCTCTGCTCTCGCTGGTTCGGTGGGTGACGTTTTTGCGCAGGTGTTTGGCGAGCCCTGGCTGGAGAAGCCGTAGGGCCGGATGCCTTTACTCTCTTGCTGCACCTTCTGAGCGACCACTTTCACCACCGGGACACGGGAGCAGGCTGTGTGATATAGTAAAATTATGGCGTGCCTAACGTCACCCTCCTTTTCGTACTACAGTCAGGCGTTTCGGGTAGTGTCGACCGCGACAGGCAGCAAGCACGCTTTTCCCCAGGGATGAAGATAGTGTTGGAGGTGGCGCGGATGCCCGTGAACGAGCAGTACCCCACCTTGATATCGACGTTGTGCCCTGGAGTTTTGGCAACGGAACCGAAGCTGTTTTGTACGCCAGACGTCATATCGCTGGCAATCCGGAGTATTGCGAATAATAAGACACCTGCCATATAAACAGCATAAAGCCCTTTATTTTCCCTCTTCTTCGGCGGGAGTGCGGCCATTCACTCAGTCACTCAGTCACTCAGTCAAGGGCCCGGCCCGGCGCTCTCGGCCACGCGTTTTCCCAGGCGCCCGGCTGGCAGACTGACTTACGCAATAACTTGGTTGTCGTGCATGTCAGCAACGTCTCCGCAGACCTCAACGCAGACCTCACCGACCCATCGGTAGACTCATCATCCGAATGTTGGCCCATAGAAGAGAACCACTATGCCGAGGTTTTAGCTGTCAGCATCACCCTCAAAACCGACCACCCCCCCGGCCTGCTTTTACCCCGCGCACGTGTCGCCGCGCTCTCAGAAAACCTAGATCACTGCTTGAATTGCCATCTCACTCGTTCAAATCAGTGCAAGTTTCTTTTCCTCAACGGAAGCGGCTGTTTACACCGTGACCTCAGACAACTCGGCGACAACGGGGCAAGATGCCATCGCTCGAATGAGCACTTGGTATGATACCGCAGAGGCGACAAACCTTCTCCGCCGATTACCCGGCGGAGAAACCGCGGCCCCCGCTCGGATCACTCGCGCGGGCACCAACAAGGCCGAGGCTAGCAACGGCAGCAACACGACCAACGACAGCTACAATACCCGCACGAGCCACGGTCAACCTCGGTCACCCAGCAACCACGCATCTCGCCAAAGCGCCTCCTTGCGCGTAGACCTTCACGGAGGCGTCCCGCTCTCGTCTGAGTATATTTCCGGCAGCCCGGCCCCTGGTATCCGCTACGGAGCCTCCCACACAGTTGGCGGTAACCCGAACGCGCGCAAGCCCAGCACGTTCCGCGCGGGCAACTGACAGGCACGACACCTCCTGCACGTCGCCGCCAGTATTTCCGGGAGGAACGCAATATATTTCACAAGGTACTCGTGTTTCAGGCTAGTCCAGCGCTCGGCGCCGACCTACTCGAACGCAGTGACATAGCTATGTTTTCTTCGACTGCTGCCTTGCATACTGCCCACACGTCCTTCTCCTCGACCCGTATACCTGGCCGACCTGTTCTACGCAGAGACACGGTTATATCGCTTTCTGCGGGCAGTCCACGAGCTCGTCCGCCGCCTGCCAACAACTGACATGACACCACTCCCCTCTGATAAGCGCCGCGCATTACAAAGACTGCTGTCTCTTCGCGCCACGACTCACTTCAGCGAAGTTTTTACCCCCTCCTCCTTCCGACCATGCGATGACCATTGGCTTGAGGGGCCGCAAGGCCGGCACCGAAACCCCTAGATTCCGTTTGGCGCTTAACTCGGCGTTTCTTCGTAATAGCGGTGGGCGCTCTATCCTTGTTCCTATCAAGGAAAGTTCGACGAGCGTAGCTCTACCCTTGTTTCTATCAAGGAAAATTCGACGAGCGTAGCTACCGTGTCCACGCTTCCGACAGGTCTTCAGGGAAGAAGCCCTCCCTGTTCGTTTTTGAAGTCGTTCGGTGGGCCTACAGGCCCTCCTTTGTCTTCGCGCACGCTACCCCACGTGGGCCCCCCCAGCGCTCCATCGGCTACAGTGGCAAAGGACACCCCGACACTGGCCTTCAAGCCCTGGTGATTGCACAACTTCCGGCCAGTGTACCCGGACCGCATGCGCGTCTTTTCGCGGAAGAATCGCATACCTCGTCAAGCAGAAGCAGCTCAGAGCTCAGAGCCCCCTGCCCCCTTTGGTCCCAGACCGGCGGGCGCACCTTCTGGCCAAAATTCCCCTAAGGGCGATGGTGCCACCAGGCCAGGATCCATGGGACCGGATTTGTCTCGTGTACCAGCGGCCCAGTGTTCCCGGAGAACTACGCTGTCCACCTCCCTTTTCGCTATTGCGGCACAGACAGCTCGGCTCCCTCGAATTTTCACCATACTCTCGAGCATTTGACGAATGACGTGGTGCTGTCCTGGGAGACCCCTTCTTCTTTTCGAAGTGGTCCTGGTTGTCCTTTGTCGTCGATAACGTACCGCATTATATGATGTCCGAAAAGGCTCGCCTTTGGCGTGACCACCGCGCAGTGGAGCTCGTTATGTCTTCGTCCGATTCCCGCTTGCACAAAGGCGTCACTCGCGACGTGCGTTGCTTGGACTCCCTTATCTGGAACGGCGCACGGGAAACGCCATTCTCGCGGGCACCTTTTCCAATTTCACACGGAACTCGGCCATGAAATACCTACTGGACACGGGTGAAAATGATATGGCGCAAGCCAGTCCTCTTGACCCGTGTGTTGCATTGGTCTCCGGGCGGACAACTCCGAGGCCAGCGACCCCCACCGATGGCTTGGGGCCAATTTGTTCGAAAAAGCTCTCGTTGTCTTCCGCGCTGCCGTTTGCGCAAGTGAGGCCAACTCGGTGCACCCCGCCTCCTCTCGAGCCATCCCACGGTAGGGGTGCAGCACAAGTTTCTGGGCTCCTCACATGAGAACCTCAACATCTCACCCGAAAGATGACTTCGAAAAAGTTCGCTCGCGCAACCCGACCCACATTTCTATGCGCTAGTCCTAAAACAAGTATACTCGCACACCTATCAGGCTAAGCGGTAGTTCCTCGCTTGAGGAGCTCAATCGGTCAGAAAAGGTTTGGCCCAAAAGTGCTACGCCTACCGTGGGATGACTCTCTCGCCAATTCTGCACTCCAACTTTGTCCGGCGGGATTCATGAGATCACCCCAGCGCCGGAGAATCACCCTCTTGCTTCGGTATGCGCTTGTCAAGGTCCTCCTCCGTAGTTGTCGGTCAACTTTTCTACAGCCCAGCCGATCGCAGCCCCGAGGTCTTGGCTGGGAAGCCTTTCTAGCGCTTTCGGAACACGACCCTACCTCGTCGGGGGTACGATTACGCCCGACGACGCTTATTTTACCACCACGATCACGGTCCGCAGACGCGTTCTACGATAGAGTTAGCACTTTTTGGCGTTTTTATTTTCTGGATAACGGGGCTCCTCAACCCAAAATGACTTACTAATAGTATAGGATACTAATAGTATAGGAATGTCATACTACTTTGGCAATGTGCTTTTTTTTAATAGATGGGCCACGGGTTTGCTCATCGGGTTGCGCTTTCAGTTTGCTCAAAATCAGTTTTTGGTTAAAGTATAGAGCTCCTCAAATGAGGAGGTTCAGAAAAAACATGCCGCACCTCTATCGTAGAATGCGTCCGCAGCTGAGCACGGGCTATTGCACCTTTTCATCGCATGGCGCTCCTCGACATTGGTTCTCCACATACTTTCATCCGGCCCGACGTGCTGGATCGCTTCCCTGAGTGTCAGAAGGACTGCCCTCCCCGGCCTTCGGGTGGGTTTCGAGAGTCTGCCACTATAAAACCTTCGACGAGTGTCCGCCTGGGCGCAGAGAGTTTCAGAGTAGATGAGCCCACGTGCTCCCTCGCTGTATGGGCTTGCGTGGTCCCTCCCTCGGTGATGCCGCATGCCGGGGGGTTGGTTCTCGACACCTGGGTGCGTTTCAATACCCCCTCCGTTGGCTCCCATTCCCCGCGTCTCTCTGACAATCGGATTTTTGGCGAGCTGGAGTTATCTCACCACACCCAGGTGGGCGTATCGCCTTATACCATCGACCCCCTCGCCTCGGACGGCGGTTACGGTTGCCACCTTTGCTACAATGGCGCCGTGAGCGTTACCCCGCCTGACGAACCACAGTTCTCCGCGACCCAACATGGTCCGCAGTAATGGCTCCGAGGCACTCCCCGGCCGTTATGTCGTCGAGATGCTGCCTGAACCAAACGTACTCTCAGTTGAGGAAGGCTTCGCCACCTCCGGGCGGCAGGCTATTCCCCTCGTTGGAATTTTCCGTCCTCGAGCCCGGCGGCCGTGTCGGCGCCGCCCAAACCCCGCTCAAGCACGTTCCGCTGGATACCCTGCGGCACGAAAGCCGTGTCCCAGCCTATCTTACGGCTCGTCCCCGTCCACCAGATCTCGGCCGTTTCGGACCCACCCTTCGCAACTGCGGCAGCCGCGGACTCGCTCTCACCTACCCATCTCGAGCTCTTGGCCCCTGATCAGCGTGCTTCGTTCCTTCGCGCCTGGGCCTGCCTACCCTCCCATCTTCGAGCTGTTGCGTTCGATCTACATGGCTCGGATTGGAACCCCTTGGCCACCGAGCAGTTGGGGGGGTGTTTCTATGAGAATTTCCTGGTGTAGTCTCTAGATCCCAGACGAACATTGGTTTCCGCTCTTTTATAGATATTTTGTATTCCGTTCCCGGAAGACAGTGCATCTAGTGTTCCCCTACCCCATCACATGAACCCCGTATGGGCCAAGGAAGTCGACGCCACCCTGAACCGGTACCTTGCGGTGGGTCTGATCCAGCACTCGATCTCACCACATTCGAGCCCGCTGGTGGCCATCCCAAACATGTTTGGAGGCGTCGGGGTCACCGTGTATTACAAGAAAAACAATCAAATCAGCAGCCTCAGCCAGCTACCTATCCCCCCCCCATGTGAACCAGGTCCTTGGCTCTTTGAGCAAAAGACGTGTTTTTCCTTGCTCGAAATGGTTTCTTCGTCCCACCAAATTCCCACGCACCGGGACGCCGTTCCTCTCACGACGATTTCCACTCCTTAGTGGCTTCGATGCCTGGGTCGTAGAGTCATCCCACCGCAGGGGTTGCTCTTTTTGGGGTCAAACGTTCCTGGCCGGTTGAGCTCCTGAAGTGAGGAACTACCGGTTGGTGTGATCGCGTTACGGGTCAATCTGTTTTAGGACTGCCGAATATAAATATTGGTCGGGTTGCGCGAACGAAAATCTTGGACGTCATGTTTCGCGGTGAGATATTGAGCTAGCTCCTCGTGTCAAGAGCTCATAAACTTCTTGCCGAACCCCTACCGTGGGATGACTCCGTAATGCTTCAGGCCAGCAGTGCGTCGCCCGGCTGGTTCGCCACGATGGCCAATGACCAAGGCTAGGGTATTATAGTATTGACACATTCTACAATAGAGGTTCACCATTTTTTTTTAGCTCCTCACTTGAGGAGCTCTATACCTCACCGAAAAAATGATTTTGAGCAAACTAAAAGTGCTATCCGATTAACAAACCCGTGGCCCGTCTATACAAAAAAAGCATACTGCAAAAAATAGAATGTCATTCCGACGATTTTGGGTTAAGGAGCCCCGTCATCCAGAAAATAAAATGCCAAAAAGTGCTACCTCTATCGTAGAACGCGTCTATTGCAGTACTATACCTCCTGTTTCACTACCGGGCTTGAGCCACTCGCCAGAGCGACTCTGGACCTCACTGACAAAAACAACTTTTCGCGATTTGTTTGGCGCAGCGCAGCTAATAACCATTCCCATCCCGGATTAATATCACAATAAAATGTAAAATGTTAAACCATCAGCACGAGCGAAGAACAGGGGGGTTACTATGGTGCGAGTGACCCCGAGCCACTGCAGGAAAGGTCCCAAAAAGTGACCCCCCTACCGTGGCACCGGTCGAACGAGGTCGTCAAAGGCTTGGGACAGGTGGCGGCCTACCTCAACGACGTGATCGTCTCCGGCTCCGATCCGCACATCAAGACGATACGGGCGCTCGCCGGGCGCCTGCGTAAATAACCTCCGCAAGATCTCCGCCTCGAAGGATCGTTTAGGCGCCACGGACGCCGATTGCTTGGGCCACTTGCTTTCGCCCGCGGGTTTGCGCTTGGTCAAGGAGAAAGGGTCACCTTGGGCAAAAAAATCCATGCCCCGAGATCTGAAAAGCAAACTCGTTCCCTGTCGGGAAGTATGGCGTGCTACCGCAAATTCCTGCGCGACATGGATCCACCCGATCATCTCCCTTCTCAAGGCGGAGGTCAAATTGTGATAAACGTCCTCCATCGAGGGCACCGTGCGCAGGATACTCGCCAAGCTCTCGACCGCGCTCATCTCGGTATTTCCTGACCGGGAGGCCTTCGCCGACGGCTCTCGCCCGTTCCATGTGTACTGCGACGCCAGTGTCGATTAGTGTGGCGCCGAGCTTGAGAAAGATGAGTCGGGCGGTTCCGTAAGGACCATCGCATATGTCCGCCGTGCTGCTCGTCTCGGAGGGGCGCTGGATGTTGTCTGACTTAGAAGCCGGCTGCATTGTCTGGGCAACCAAAATATCTTCGAGGCTACCTTTGCGGCACGATGTTTCGAAAATCTTCCGACCGCAAAGTGCTGGAAATCATGGTCAAAGTTGGCGACCACAACGCACACGTCCGGCGGTGGCTCGGTTACCTCAAACCGTATTCGACTTCACACGCGAGTGTGGCAACAGCAGTGCGCTAGCGGTAACGCCGATTTCCTGTCCCGTCCGCCACAGTCTGCCACGGAACATAACAGCAGTGGGTCTACCTGACTCACCCCCGTAGATGTTGGCGGTATCAACCTCACCTGCGGGCTTCGCGCTCGCTCTTCACCGGTCCCCGGTGTCGGCTTGGACGGGCTGGTGTCCCATTCCGATAGGGCCGTTTCGGGTGGGCTACCTTTCGGCTCTTCCGGATTTCGTAATTTTCGTGTACACGGATCACGTATAAGTAGGGCTGTGAGTCGGCAGGATTTCACGACTAATACCTAATCGGTAGGTGCCGTTAGCCGAATAACTGGCTTTAGTCGGCAAGTCGGCTGGCGAAACCAGCTGATGGCCAGCCGACTTGCGGACTTAAGTCGGGCGAGCGAAGGGAGCCAAATTAGCTTCCCCCAGCCGAGGTGGGCCCGCCCCAAAAAATAAAAAGTGCATCCCGCGCTAAACAGCCTTCTTACAAGTATGGACACCCAATAAGTCGGATAGTCGGCACCTCCAGGAAACGACTAACTATTAGTCCGACT
>JBBMKB010096828.1:0-10729 GCA_037833945.1 Alaria marginata | reverse complement strand
CATCCGTGAAAAAGTAAAATGATGTACATTAGTGCCCTCGACACGACGCCAGCAAACCGTCCCCTCTGCGATCGATAACTTGCTGAACCTTCTGTGCTGTAGTTTCGATTTTGAGTTGCTTGATCTCTTTCATCATCAGCATGTACTCCCATGCCTCGTTATGCTAGACGCCTAGTGAACCGATATAACTCGAAATTGCACCCTTTGGGCTTGTCCGACACCGCCGCCCTAGCCGACGAGGATATGTGAAACCTTAGCGATATAGTGTCGGTAAACCTCTTCACAGGGTTCACAGAAAGTGGATGATACGACGCGGGACGAGATCTGCTCCGGATTATCACGCAACCTCACGAACATACTGTCAAACAATTGGGATTGATCTTAGACGAGTATGCATAGAAGAGTTTGCAGAAGGTTACCTCTGTCGTGAAATGACATCGGGGTGGCACCGACAAACAGCACACATCTGACCCGGCACCCCATTATCCCGCTTCCAGAACCCGTACCCAGGTCTCCGATTATTTGATCTACCATGAATCATCCTCGTCTTAATCTCGAGCACAGCCAACAGAATCGCATGCGATTCTTCGGATTGAATATTATAACTAAATCAAAGTAACAATCTTAAATTTGAGTCACAAGCTTTGCGGTATCCCCTTAAGACCCCACTTTCGTCAGCCGGTCGTCGCTGTGATTGGCGCTTGATTCTCCAGGTCGCCTCGCTGGTTCGAGGTCACCCAAAATTAAGGAACCGGAATAGCTGAAATCATAAAACTATCCGACGAAGTATCGCACCGATTCGAAGTCCAGGGGCCATCCCGCGGTAGGGGTTGTACCTTTGGGGGCAAACGTTTCAGACCGGTTGAGCTCCCCAGGTGAGGAACTACCGGTTAGTAGTGTAATTGTTCGAGTAACTTTATTTTAAGACTATTAATAGCGAATAGAAATGTTGGTCGGGTTGCGCAAACGAACGACTGCGAAGTCACGGTGTCGTGTGAGATATTGAGCTCTCCACGTTAGGAACTCAAAAACATCTGCTGCAACCCTACTGTGGGATGACTCCCAGACCCTTCTCAATACATGTTCGCTTTGACAAAGTTGCCTACGTGTATTGTCGGAAACCCTTCATTAAGCGGTTCTCCAAGAGCACTCCACTTGTCCTCCTCTTGTAGTTTTGTTTGTACCACCCTCGGGACGTTGTTATCTCCCGCGGGGCTTTGTCCACGGGTCGTTGTGGGACCCGCTGGAAGATCTCCTCTAGAAATGGAGACAGTGCGAGGTCACCTTCTCTCTTATGTATGCCTTGTTACTGTGTCATAATCCGGAACGTCAACACAGAGTTCAACCATCCTCCTGTTGTGTCGTATGTGAGGTCCTTGGTAACTACAACCATCAACCATGGCATCATGACATCATGACATCATGACATCATACAGCCAATGCCGCGTGCTGCGATACGGGTAGCACTTTTGGTCGAAACGTGTCCGACGGACGTAGCTCCTCAACTGGAGACCTACCCGAAGTCTTTGAAGTACCATTTCTGCGATTCAATTGCTTCATTTGAGACCTGGGCCGTGCAATTGGCAGTCGGGTTGCATGTTCACTTAATCTCAGTGTCACTGGTTGGGTGATGCTTAGACATCCTTGACCGAGGATCTTCGGAACCAGATATGGGCACCTCTTCCATACCCTATGTACTCCACAGCGATGGAGTAGCCGCGTGTCTATCCTCTCGGCGCATTTCAATAACATGGAAGTTACAAGCATTTATCGTATAGGTAATGTTTTTACCTTTTACTGTTTTCTCCAAGTTCAAGGAAACGGTGCTAACCTGTTACACCTTCGCGTGCTATTGGGGTTTGGTCGAGTGCCGAACTGCACGGGCTTTTGTGCGCTCTCGGAAGTGCCAGTAAGACTAAGATGGTGTGCCGAACTGCAAAGGCATGAGTGAGGGTAGGCGGGTGTGAAGGGTGGGGATAGGTCGAAAGTTAGCGGCGGGAGAGTTTGGGAGATCAGAGTTTTCACTAACTTGTAGATGGTGTGGGGTTGCTTGCTACAGCTGTCCATTAGGCCTGTTGAACCAGCTCAGGCACGTATTTTCACACATTCGCCTTTGGCTCAACATCGCAAGATTCCACATTTGTTCAATAAAGCTTAACCATTACGGACTGGCTGTAGTAAAACACGCTACTCATCTGGTACCACGTGGTCATGTTCGGTTCACGGGCAGATGGTATCACAACCGTATGAACGTATTGTTTAGTACCGATACGTTCGTTGAAGGTGTTCTCATATGAGGACATTACCCCAATATATATCCAACATCTATCCAGCTTATATCGAATATAGCATGTGGGACTTGTCGTATGTCATGGGCCGCTGTAGTGTGTTTGGAGTATTGCTTCGTTTTGAGCAACTTCAAAATCAAAGTTAATTTTACATTAAAGGGTTACCAAGGGAAACATGGAGATCGAGGGGTACATACCGTAGTGGCTTGCGTCATGCGTCCCGCGAGGTGGGGCATGTCAGTATGGGTAGAGGCCGCCCACTAGTATTCGGCTTTTATTGCGGCTTGACGAAGGCAATGTGTGTTGTTTCTGCTCAGCGTTGCGCATTGTAGTTTCTGGGGGAAACACTGCTAACTTCCGGCCAGACAGAGAGAAGCAAGTCGGAGCCGATTCGCTGCTGCTCGTCGTCGACCGCGTTAATACGCTGGTCAGAAGCTATTTAAAGTAGTGCTGTCTCCTCCGGCTATCGGCAGTTGGGGCGCAGTTTCAATACTCTGGTTCGTGCTCAATACATTGTATCGTTACATCAGACATTCAGCTTCTACGACGCTGGAATCAACCTTGTTCTAATCTCGGATGCATCTGATGAAACCCCGGTTTAGCGGCAAGAGTTCAGATATGACATACATCAAGTTGACGAGAAGAAAATCAACAACAACGTGTAAGAATAGATCGATGTGAAAAATGAGTGTATATTCAACTAAAACGAACTACGGGTAGATTTAGGTGAGAGAGGGGTACAGTAGCTATCATAGGCCTATACCTTGCACTTGAGTGGGGTGTGGAAAAGAGAGGGGAATCGGACCTACATACGTTATGAACAACCCTGGTGACTTGCAACGTCAATGTCAAGATTTTATCTCGATAAAGACATGTGTTGCGATGGAGGTTGTACTTTTGGGACAACTAGTATGTGACTACCTGGCTCCTTAACTTGGTAACTACCCAACATGGTCGGCATTCGGTGAATAGCGTTGTACATTGCTTTTCGTCGGCCATGGGATTGTTCATGGGGGTAACCTTTTTTTGTTCCTCTACAAAAACCAAGGTTTGGCTTAGATGTAGAGCTTCTGAAGAAACGAACCCCATAAAAGTAGGCTGTATAGTAAAACCTCTGTCGGAGCATGCGCCTAGGACCGATAATCTGATCATATCAAACCAAGTCATCCCACGGTAGGGGTGCAGCAGACGTGTCTGGGCTCCTAACACCACGAGCTCAATATATCACCCGAAACATGACTTCGAAGTCATTCATTCGCGCAACTAGATAAACGTTTCTACGAGCTAGTCCTATAAATGTACTCGTAATTTATCATACGGGCCGGTACTTCTTCACTTGAGGAGCTCAATTGGTGAGAAGCGTTTGACCAAGTCGTCCCACTGCTGGAGAGGTGCAGCAATAAGTTTATGAGCTCCTGACATGAGGAGCTGAATATCTCCCCCGAAGCAACACTCCCAAGAGTTTCGTTCACGAAACCCAATCAACATTGCTATCCGCTAGTCCTAAACCACATGCACTCGCAAAGCGGTCAAACCAACCGGTAGTTCCTTACCTGAGGGGCTCAACCGGTCAGGAACGTTTCACCCCACAAAGTGCGACCCCTACCGTGGGATGACTCAAACATCATCCAAGGCCGGGAAAACGTGGAGACTCGCGAGTATGCGTCGTCAGCTTCTTAACCATATCCTAACTTCATTGCCATAGACAGGGCAAGAGCGATGTGTACGGGTGTAGAAAACCCTGACCGATTCATTCGACCCATTCTTAGAATTCAATCGACGTCAACATCGCACAAGAGTTGTGGTTTTGTTGCGGTTTTTCCATAACAACACCATATACCGGCAACATTTTCCCCATCATCGGCCGGAACGAGGAGCGCAAAGGCTTATTGGGGCTGGTTCGCTTCGCTCTTTCTATTTTCTCGAAGTTCAACCGAGGCGGCCTCTTGCATACACTTTGTTCAGTATATGAAAGTGATTTAGACTCTATCGCTTCGATTGTCAGCAGCTCTAACGGTCTGACAATATCTTCACCTCCTACGTACGACAGTGCAACCGTGCTTAAACACAGCAAGATACTGTACTAGCGATAGCGCTCTGTTTCGTGGCGCTTTGTTATACTAGTCTTGGCGCGAGCTGCCGTTGCGTAGTGCCGTATGGGCCGGCGTTGTGGGGTCTCGTCTCTGATGCACACCCGGCCTTGCCCATAAAACCTTTACACGGACTATTTTTATAAATTACGACTGCGAACTATCTAAAAACAAAACGCCACGCGCCAACGATGGACATGGGCCATCTACGAACCACCCTTCTGCAGGGTAACCTGTCACGCTTGAAACATGAGGACAAGGACAACCCGAAGAACATGAGGCATTGGCGGAGGATATACATATGTTGCGCCGGAGCACACCCAGGACGGCTACAACCGCCCGAACGAGCGCGGTGGGTTTCTACGCGTTGCTCGATATCGCCAAACAGTTATTAAATTTCCACTCACATGTGTTTAGATGCGACGAGAGATTGCTGCTATGCGCGTACTTCTTGATTACAGCAGCCGGAAGAATAAAGGAGTGAATGTCACTGCCTGTCTCGCTCAAGAGGAAAACAGCTGGTGCCACGCACTAGTGATTGGTTTCCCCGGTTGATGTTATTCCTCCGGATAGTCCCCAATACGTTTTCGCGCGAGCCCTTCAACTTGAGGTGGCACATGGTTGGCAGGGGCCTACGAAGATGTTTTATGGGTTATTCCTCTGCGTTTGCGTGAGTACGACGACAAGACGAACGATAAAAGCATAACATCCCCTACTCCCAATTGGGATCGTGATTACACGCGGACCAGTTTCCGCACCGACGTAGGCATTACAAACACGACATGGTTACAACTTTACCCAACGTGGTGAGATTAAAGCGGCTGGTCGGCCACAGCAGTCCACCGAAGTCGGCCCAAGCACCGAACTGGAGCCATTGGCCTATTTTGACGGTTGACCGTGGCTACCAAACGGGGGGGGCGGGAGGTACTCATTTATTGCATAGCCGTAGTCTTCAGACCATGGACCCTCGCCTCCGTACAGAATGTATTGGA
Source organism: Alaria marginata (assembly GCA_037833945.1). NCBI lineage: Eukaryota > Phaeophyceae > Laminariales > Alariaceae > Alaria > Alaria marginata. The sequence continues at coordinate 5,359 of JBBMKB010096828.1, read as the reverse complement.
AAATCACCCCGATCGGGAATATATGGACTGTTCGGGTTTAAATATAGAGGCCAGCTTGTCGTTGTATTGCTAACCAGACACGCAGGCGTGTTTTCAGGATTTAATAATAGGGATGTCTGGGGTAGCGCGCTTGACCAGCCACATAGTGAAACCGAAGAGCGGGAAAAATCCCGGAACACGGAATTTTCAAAACCGTTATTGATACTGTTGTAACATTTCGTCGTCGCATTACTTCCTATATAGTGTGAGATCAAATAGGTCTCCTGCTGCGATCAGCCGGCGACTATCACCCAGGGGTACTGCCTCCGCGTTGAGTCGTTGATTACCAACGCGGTATTTTGTCGAAGAAGGTAGTTACACCGGTAAAAAACATAGTACAAAAACTGATGTCATTGTCGGCGTGCCTAGCGCACAACGAAGGGCGGGCGGGATGGTCTGTTTTTTCTAACCGCTTCCTACTTTTTTCATGCTGTTATTGAGTCGATCACGATGGAAGTGACCTCATTCCACTCTCTCTGAGTATATACAACCAGATAGGTTTTCTCCAACTCCGGGGACCCAATTCTTCCGTCGTCGCTTGAATTCCTACATAGTTTGGGATCAATGAGGCCTCTCTGCTGCGGCATGAGATCATATCCATACGTGTTGCTCCTTTACCTATATATGTCACTGCTGTAGCTTTTGTGTTATTGGTTATCATTCCTGCGGGCCACTTCTCATCCTTATCATTACCCCCAAACGTCTGTCTGGACCTCTAGTTGGTTCGACATCGATTTTCTTGTGGGAACGCTGCATAGTTGCCTGCGTTCGTATCGGGCTGCGCCCGGCGTAGATGCCTCGGATACTTCTGGGGGCCCTCCGTGATCACTGTTGATGTGGCGGGCCAATCGTGATGTGACGGGGTAGCCAATCGTGATAATCCCCCCCCGTCGCCTGAGAACCCTCGCCATGGAACCGATGCCACAACGCCCCGTTGGATTTCAGTATGTGCGTGCAAGTACTATTATTTGTCAAACCAACAGTCGATGCCATATTGTAGTGCTAGAGTAGTAGCGCTCAACCGCGTCCCGCGATAATTTGTGGGCTTTCACGACGGCCGACGATGTATATGGCTGATCAACAGAAAACGGCGTCTTCGTCCGTGCGTGTGCTATTCACACTAATAACACTAATACATTCACCCTTTTTTCGGGCCCATCGTCATCCAGCACACCCACTCTCTGCGCTGAGTCTAGCATCTACTGTGTGCACAGAAGAGGTTAAAAAAAGATATGCGTCATAAAATGCCTTAGGGTTAGGGATAGAAGGGAAGGTGGCTCGACAGAACACAAAACACCCAAAGTGAGAAGTGTTCTTGTTTTTTTGTTGAGACGGCGGTACTACAGCGAATCGTCTCAACTGCGAACAACCGATAGAGATCCGATGTCGCAGGCAAGGGTGTAAATATCACAACGTAAAAGAAACACTTATGTCTTGGCGACTGCAGTAAAACAGTTGCAAAATTATACCTGGTAGACATTTACGTAAATGCATGGTGGAGAACTGTGCTGGAAACGCGAGGATTCGGAGGAAGAAACAGGGGGTCGGCGATGAAGAATATAATGCCAAGTGTCACTGGGGTATCCACTACAGAGCAAGGAAAACGTCCCCGTTGGCCCAGCAAACAGCCGTGTAAAAGCTGGGTTCGATATCTTAGGGTTAGTGGGTTCCGACCGCGCAAGAGACGTTTTCTTCAAAAGTTGGCAGGCCGAAAGTGCGAGAGCACGAATTGGCGAAACTCGACGCAAATCGGGGAGCAGTTTGAAAGCTGAATCCCACGATCGACATCAACAGAGACCCGTTCCTGGGGGAAGAAGGGATGAAACTTGTGGTACGGCTTGTCCAGGCTACCGCTGAGGTAAAATATCGTACTAGCCGAGCTGGGATCAGGTGGCTATGCAACAAATCAAACAATGCGTCAAAGGTGTGGCATCCTGTCAATTGCTTCAACTGTTTGCGGTTGCGGTTTTGTTTGAGATGATTGTGGCCGTGGATTGTGAAGGTTTCAATGATCACGCCTGAAGCTGAAACGTAAATATATAACCCGAACCCTGACCCTAACCCTAACCCTAACCTTCCAAAAGCTACTTTATGTTTACTGAATTAACACGCGGAGAAATGTAGAGGACGTTTCCTCGAAACGCCACTGGGACGAAAACTTAGTCTATTCGTGTTAATGCAAAAGTCTTGTAGTTGCAGGAGATGGGCGGAGATTACGGGATATGATGTTGTGCGACTAAAACGTCGATACCGGCGTTGAACCATCAAAATCCCGTTTTTCTAGCAGGACGTTTGTGGGAGACGGGAGTAAGAACGACATTTGTATTCATACCTCCATATCTGTTGGTAGTGGTCAGGCAGATGACAGACGAAGGTATAATGTGGCGCTAATGCTGACGTCAAATATATGCAATCTGTTTACCTCATGACTAATCGATATTTTGTGCATCTCCTGACGCGACGACAATATTCGTCGATTTTTGTTTTTGGAACTGATTTTCGTCGATATGACGTGTCCTCAGGGGGGGTCGCGTATATTCTCTCTCAGGCCTGCCGGCGAAATTAGAGACCCAACGTTAAGTCGGAGGGTTTAGGCCCGGACGAATCAGGTTGGGTTACGACCAGGATGGTAATGTGGCACGCACGGCAGTGATGATAAGTGCAGCCGGTCAAAATGCTAACAAAACTCGTATATCATATGTATTTGGAGGGGTCATGGTTTTACTGCGTGTAGTCACCCCAAGATGACATACCCACTGGCTTTGGCAAACAATGGCAGTTAGGCTCCAATATACCTGGTCCCCGAACGGAATATACGAAACACCCCGGAAGTTAATGTCCTAGTCTGCTGCCCTCGGATCTTAGCGACAGGGTTTCGGCTTCTGCCCTCCGGCCCCCGTGCCGCCTCTACGAACCGTCGACGATCTCGACTACCCCCACCACCAAACCCCCACTGCTTCCTCTAGGATACGAGCTGCTGTAGAAGCATTTGTAGCCGTGCTGCATATCATATCATATTGAGTCATATATCGTACCGAGTGTCTGTCTCACCAGCGGTCAACGATCCTCACTGCCCCCAACAGCTAACCACTACACCTGTGATGCCAGGTGCTTTGCACACATTCCTACTGGTATACTGGTACACGTTACCAGATATACCAGATCGTATCATACCGATGGGCTCGTGAACAAAAATGGCAGTTACATATTTTCAACAAAGATATCTTTCCAACTAAACAAAACCCAAAACGGCCAGACGGAAAGATTGCCTCTTCTAGGCTGCTGCGGCTGGATTTCATTGCCGGGACGAGCTTCTGCCATCTAAGCACCATGCCGCCCTCGCCAGCGGTCAACGATCCTGCCCCCAACGGGTAACCACTCCATCTGTGATACAAGGTATATTACACACATTAGTACTGGTACGGTAGTGGTACGGTAGTGGTCCCTCTACAGTGCTGGTGTGCGCCAGCCAGAAACTATAACAGCACTGTAACGGCAACCAGCTCTACCCCGCATACTGCTAATACTTGATATTTGAATATGTGCAAAGATATTTGACCGGCGCTACTGCGGGCAACCGGCGCTGCACAACCAGCGTTAAAGAGAGGCCACTACTGTATATCATACTGAACTCGTACATCACACTGTCGTAATATTTCTGTCCGTTCTGGATCACTAAGACAAAGTGTTTGATAAGATAAGGTCTCCTGGGATCCACGATCGTAAGTATTCCACACGCGCTGATTGAGCCCTCGCCGAGGTACCGTCAGCGCTGCAGCATTCCCTCAAAACGATCCAAACTTGTAAAAACCAAAAGCAATGTAGGGTGGGTGGGACGGTCTAAAAGATTTAGCCTCTAACCCAAAAGCTCCTTGAGGCGTTTCGGGGGGGCCGCGGCACAAACGGCAGTGTGTTTGTTTAACATTTGAGATACATCATATTTAATAGCAATGTTACTATGTATCCGGCACCAAGCTCCACACTCGTACGGCTCACTGCCGTATCATATCGTTCCCTACCGGAATCTGATAGGCTAAGAACAAGTGACAGTTACAGATCTTACGACAAGATTCCCAAGACAAAGATACGAAATGTCAATAAACGGTAGATACCCAGAGGCCCACGCCCCAGACACACGAACCGCCGGGTCAACGATCTCCACACCAAAATTCGACTCAACGCTCCTCACTGCCCCCCTACCTCTACAATGCCCTATTTCCTGTACCATCCTCCACACTCGTACTACTGCACACTGCTGTATCATATCGTTCCATACCGGAATCCGATTGACTAAGAAAAGTGACCGTTACAGATCTTATGACAAGATTCCCAAGACAAAGATACGAAATGACAACAGACGGTAAATACCCAAAGGTCACCCCACGCCCCAGACACACGAACGGCCGGGTCAACGATCTCCACACCCAAATTTGACCCAACCATCCTTACAACCCCCCTACCTCTACAATGCCGTATATCCTGTACCTAGCTCAACACTCGTACTGCGCACTGCCGTATCATATCGTTCCCTACCGGAATCGGATTGTCTAAGAAAAATTGACAGTTACAGATCGTATGACAAGATTCTAAAGACAAAGATACGAAATGACAACAGACGGTAGATACCCAGGGGCCAACCCCCCAGACACACTAACCGTCGGGTCAACGATCTCCACACCAAAATTGGACTCAACGATCCTCACTGGCTCCCTACCTCCTCAATGCCCTACATCCTGTACCAAGCTCCACACTCGTACTGCACACTGCCGTATCAGATCGTTACTTACCGGAATCCGATTGGCCAAGAAAAAGTGACAGTTGCAAATCTTATGACAAGATTCCCAAGACAAAGATACGAAATGACAACAGACGGTAGATACCCAGAGGCCACCCCACGCCCCAGACACACGAACCGTTGGGTCAACGATCTCCACACCCAAATTCGACTCAACCATCCTCACTGCCCCCCTACCTCTACAATGCCCAACATCCTGTACCAAGCTCCAGACTCGTACTGCACACTGCCGTATCATATCGTTCCATACGTGAATCCGATTCGCTAAGAAAAAGTGACAGTTACAGATCTTATGACAAGATTCCCAAGACAAAGATACGAAATGTCAACAGACGGTAGATACCCAGAGGCCCACGCCCCAGACACACGAACCGTCGGGTCAACGGTCTCCACACCAAAATTCGACTCGACCATCCTCACTGCCCCCCTACCTCTACAATGCCCTATATCCTGTACCAAGCTCCACACTCGTACTGCACACTGCCGTATCATATCGTTCCCTACCGGAATCCGATTGGCTAAGAA
>JBBMKB010096817.1:0-10730 GCA_037833945.1 Alaria marginata | reverse complement strand
TTGGCCGCCTTATATCGAGAGGCCGCCCTATTCGTACAGGCAGTTGTACTCAGACTTACAGTCGTGTCAACCGATTTTAACCGCCTTATATCGGGTGACCGCCTTATTCGAACCGCCTTATTTAGGCCCCACTACTGTACACCTGTTTCTCTTGGAGTCAAAAACGGGTGCAGACTGAGATCAAGTAAAACCCCATGCCACGAGCCCTGCGATTGGCCAGAAACGATCTACCTACTCGTGCCGAGTCCCCTTAAGTTTACTGCGCAGGCATCGCCTTTTCATTTTTCCGAAAGGTTTTTCATGTCCCCTTACTGTTAATATCTACCCCATATCGTAGGCAATGGCTTAGTAGTGAGAAAAACATGAAAAAAGTAGCCGAAAAGGCTGGAAGAACGAAATAACGAAATAACGAAACAGTAGTAGTTCAGCAGTGAAATCAAATGAACGCTGTTGTTGCAGGCAAGTGATGAACTTTAAAAATACAAACCAAAAGCAGTTGAAACCCAGCGATATAAACCAAAGACTAACTTGTACAGGTGAACCTGGGTCATTACACCTGAGAAACAGGTACGATATATTGTCGGCCAATCGCGCGCTTCCTATTACGTTTTTTTTTACTTAATTTGAGGCTGCACCTGTTTTCGGGTCAAAACGGACCAGGTTTACCTGTTTTTGGTTATTACCGTTTATAAGATGCAAGTGGTAACCCCACGATATACCGTAATATCATTTGAGAACGCCCCCCGGGGCCAATACACATTTTTGGTGAAAAATAACACTCCGGGACGTTCTCAGAGGTATATATGGGGTGATGTTTCCACAAATATAAGAAACGCCCCGGGGCGAAAATTCCCCGGGGTGTTGGTATTTTTTTCTGTTCGGGGCACCCACCGGACACACTCAAGCACTACAATGTCAGGCCTAAACAACATTTACGAGAAAGCATTCAGCAAGCAGAAGGCGGGCGGTTGGGGAAGCTTTCGCCGTTCGCCACCAAGGGATGAAACCCCCCCCGACAACAGCAACGGCCGCAACAACAACGGCAACAACAACAGCAACAACAACAACAATGTTGCTGAAATTAATGCGTTGGGCTTATGTGAACGCCCCGTGGGGCGGCCTACAGAAATATCCGAGAAAAGATCACCCTGGGGCGAACTCAGAGGTAGGGGAGCGCAAAAAGAAAAATAAAGAAATATTACACCGAAGCGTTCTCAAAGGTTTTTGTGCATCCCCAGCCGTGTTTTGGGAGGGGGGGACGTTCTCGTGGATCGGTGCGTTCTCAAAAGGATATTACGGTTTTGGGTAGTTCCTCAGTTGATACCGATATGGTCGGATATATACGGACCGCTTGGTTACAAATATTCATACAAACGGTCCTTATATTTACGCCCAAAGTGGTGGGTCCCTTCAGTCAGAAACGTTTTTGCCAAAAAAACGGGTTCTTTTTTGCCAAAAAACCGCTGCCCCTGTCATGTCATTTGTTTTTCTACATGCCTAACCACACTATGTGCTGCCCCTCCTGTCGGACCGCGAAACATGCCGCCCCTCGACAGACACCGCCTCACCGCCCTGCGACTTGAGATGTGGCTCAGACCCTTCTTGTGCGACGCTGCGGACATCGGCGGACGGTTTGGCGCTGGCTTTGAGCCGAATCTCATTCCAGACGTATTCCGAACGGCGCGAACGATCGCGCGCGCGATTACACGCCACGCCTCTGCTTTCATCACCGACGACCAAAGTGGTGACGCCCGGGCCCACAACAACTACGGCCGTTTTTTCCCAGACAACGGTTCTGGTGGGGTCCAACCGTTCTCACCTTATGGAGCGAACGGTAGCGGTTCGAGTGGAGCAAACGGAAACGGCAGCGGTTCGGGTGGCGGCGAACCGTTCCGGCTTTATGGGGCGAACGGCAACGGTTCGGTTGGCGGCGAACCGTTCCAGATCTATGGAGCGAACGGCAGCGGTTCGGGTGGCGGTGAACCGTTCCAGCTTTACGGGGGGGCGAACGGCAACGGTGATGGTCGAGAAGAGCGGGATGGAGAAACGGAGCAGGCGATGATTGGCCAGTTGGAGTCGCCGCGGCGAGCGCTGATTGGACGGTTGCGCGGCGTGTCCGAGCCTGAGGCGTTGGTGTCGTGGGTGTCAAGTTTGGTGAAAACGATGAGGCAGTACCGGCAGTGGATACCGTGGCAACCGTTTGCTGACGAGCTTAGAGGGTTGGTGCTGGAGGGTATTCGTCAGCCGGGGGGGCGGGGCGGAGGAGAGGAGGGCGAAGGAGGAGCGGCGGCAGCTGCAGCAGGCGTGTTTGCATCGTGCGAGCTCTTGCTGGCGTGGGAAGGAGGACAGGTGGATTTTTGTTTTTTATTTTCGGTTTCGTCGCTCTGTCGTGGTGCCGCTTGGCGAGTTGTACAGTTCGTTTCGAAACGACGAGCGCGTTTTCTTCTAGCACTTTTACCGATTTTCGTTCGTCAATGTTCTGAATCCTGCAATTGCTTCCGACCATCCGATTTTTTTTTTCTTTTTTACGCATTCTACAGTAGTAGGCGTGTGGGGGCGGACCCATATTTTACGAGAATCCTCACTTGGGGAGCTCTGTATCTCACCCAAAACCTGATTTGAGAAAAACTGAATGTGTGAAAACGTTAAACTATGAGTAATATCATGGCCTTGGTATACAACGAATAATGGTGTCCTATATAGGTGTATAACGAATAGTAGTGTAAAACGCAACTGCTATTCCAGCTACATTTTTCTAGTTCCTGAATTAGAAACAACAACCCAAGTCAGTCGGAAGTAACGTGGCCAACATGCAACGTGCACTATTTCTTACTCTGCAAGGCGATCCCGGCTGCGTGCGCACTCGCAGGAAATCTCCGCTACCGTCTTCCGCGCAACCTTATGCTCGAGCGCCCTTAACGCAGCCGTTGCTCCGGTCCCCGGGAACGCCGACCCCCCAGTCTGGCTAGAGGTTCTCCGACACCTCCTTGACAGCGGGAGCTGCGACCTATCCAGCTGGACTCCCTCCCACCCCGAGAGCAGCAGCAGCGGACCACAAGACCCGTTCTCGGTGGCCGCGGCAGCCGCGGTCTGGATTGGCGGGGATGGTCCGGAGGGCGGACACAGCTCGGACCGTAGTGAGCGCGACGCGTGGGTTCGCTGGTACGGGGCTACGCTGGGGCCGCTTGTCACGGCGCGAGATTACGCGGGGCCGGGGAAGTGGCTTGTTCTGTCGAGCGTTGAGGGGGATGGAGACGTTTTGGTGCACGGCGGGGTGGGGTGGGCGGCGCACACGGTTAAACCAGAGAATTGGGAGGACTGGGGCAGGTCCCCCCTGCAGGCGGCGTGGAACTTTCCGGCTGGGGGGGGAGCGGGGGCGAGAAGCGGTGGCAGTTCTGACGCGAGGGAGGAGGGACCGCCGCCGTCCATCGTTCTCCCGCCCTTCGCGGCCTGGCTCCGGGTGGTGTTAAGAGGCGCGCCGAATTGCGCCGAAGGTTTGCTAGAAGGTTACCTGAGGAGAATGGCGCGGGAAGTATACCTCCCGTGCGAATTCGTCGGGGCATCTGGCGAGATGGCTCGGCAGTGGCTCGGGGCGCTCATCGAGGCAGAGGCAGGAGCCGAAGGGAGGACTAAAAATGGGGCCGCATCGGCCACTGCCGCGGTGTGCAAGGGGGTACTAGCGGATAAGCACGTGTCGCCAGATTGCGTTGCTGCTCCTGCGGCGGCGCGTCGGCTCGCCGTTCAAGCGTTTTTCCGGGAAGAGCTGCTGCGGTTTGGTAGTGGGGAGGCCCCCGCCGCGCCGGTGGGAGGACCTCTGACCTGGCTGTGGCCGCTGGAAGCAGTTGTTACCGCGTGCGGGAGGAGCGGGGTCCTAGGTGGCGGCATGCTCGCGCGCCGTCGGAGTAGCGGGGGCAAAGGTTCAAGAGGACTGCCAGACGAATCCACCGCGAGCGTTGTGCTGGATGCTCCCCCCCCAGCTCTCGCCCGCGCGCTGTGCGCTGTCCCCCACGACCTGCTGTGCGGGTCGAGGCGATTTGGTAGGGGCGGAGGTCGCCCCCCTCCCGCCACGCTGCGCGCGTTTGCTACGCGCGCCGTTGACCTCGCTGCTCGCGCGCTGGCCACTCCCCCTTGTCGGCACTGGTCCGTGGCCCGGCGGCTGCTTCTTGGGCTGGGGCTCCTGTACCATGCCCTGGCGAGGCCAGAAGCGGCAGCGAGTAACGGCAACCTTCCAAGAACGCCTGGTTCTAGGACCGGGGCTACGGAGACGGTGGAGGGGAATGCGCGCGAGCACGCTGATGGGGAGTCTGCTGCCGCTCAGACGGCTGCTCTCGCGACAATCGAAGCCCTCATCAGGGCGGCCTTGGGGGGTGATTGTCGGACAGACGGGGGGCTAGACCGGCCGCGTTCGGAGGCTGGGCGGTGCTGTCCTGGGTCGAATACGGGAAGTGGTGGTGTGCTTCCTTCGGCGTGTCGGTCGTTGCGCCCGCTGGAGACGACCGGTTGTGCGGGGTCGAACGATTTGGCGGAGGCTTTGAGGGGCGCTGGGGCTTGGCGGGCGGCAACTGCGTTCTTTGGTCGGGGACCTGTGGGTGCAGGTGTTTCGTTGGTATCTCCGTCGGTACCTTCGTCGGAATCTTCGTCGGTACCGCCGGTCGTCGGGAGGCCTCGAGTGCATCTTCGTTCTTCTCCGGTAAGGGCGGCAGCCGTTGAGTTGGTGGGTCCGAAAAACACGAGCGAGGAATCGGCCGCGCGCTGCGTGACCGACCGGGCCGAAAAAGAGCACGGGCGCACAAGAGGAAGAGGAAGGGGAGGAGGGGGGCCAGGAGGAAGAGGAGGAGGAGGAGGAGAAAGAGGAGAAGGAGGGAGCGCAGGACGAGGAGAGGGGGAGGGAGGAGAGGGGGGCGGGCGGAATACCACTAATACGCAGGGTGCGCCGAAGTTGGCGTGGAGGTGCCCCGGTGTACAGCAGCGTAACTCCTCCCTACAGAAGAGGGCTAGCTTGAGCGAAAAAAAAACGGGCTCAACCAAGCGTTCGCGCCTCGGAAGGGACGGCAAATAAATGTATTTGAATAGCCACGACTACGAGTAGTTGGAATTGGGAGGTCCTGTTTTTTTTGGGCCTGAAGTACTGTGTGGAATGGGCGGGATTGGCTGTTTGGACTGGAATTCCTGTGCTGAATGGGCCGGATTTGCTGTTTTCGAGCGGGATTCCTATGTGAAAGGGGGCCCGCCGGAAGTGCCGTCTTGGGTTGGGCCGGAAGTCCTGTCAGAATGTGGCAAGGGGGGAGCGTATATAGTGGTGTAAAGTCATAGTCTAAAAACACGAACTGTTCATTTGTATGGTAGGGGGGTCGTCGTAGCGTAGCGTGCGGCGAGGCGAGTATGCCCTCTGGAGCTCGCAAAATAACGCAACTGACTTGCAGCCGAGGGGCGCCAGCGTTAGTGGTTGGGCTGAGAGAGGAAGCGTTGAAACATATACAAACCTGACGGCAAACATAGTGCTAGATCATGCAGATCTTATAGATCCCAACAAGAAACAAAAGATGCCGATCTCGCAGATCTTCATAGATCAGGGATATTCCTGTCCAGAAATATTTAGATCATGAAATACGGATCTGATCTGTCCGGCGTGTGAACATAGAGACTATCATCATGGGGAGAGGGACCCGTGCGACCTGGGGCGAGGTGGCGGTGGAGGCAGATTATGTGTCGTTTCGTGTGTTTTTGTCACTACTGCAAAAAAAAACCCACACTATTTCCAAGTAATTTGTCCCCCAAAACGGGGGTGCAGTTCCAAGGGGGTCAAGAGAGACTACCGCTGGTATTCGAGAAACCCCTTCGTTGGCCAACTACTGACATTTCTAGACATTTCGGGATGTTTCATTGGTCAACGCGCGCACACACACTAGTTTGCACTTCGCACCCTGATCCCACCCAGACCTGAGCCCTCCGAACTGACGCCGGGTGTATACATAGCCGCCGCCAGGGCCCACCAAGTACCCTGATCCCACGTCGACTAGGATCGAGGGTCGGTAGCAGCAAATTGACGGTCGGCCACACAACCAGCAAGCAATTTCTCGAGTAAGTGGTGAGGCACCCTCTCTTCCGGAGCAGTATTCGAAGAACGAGTTCGTTGATTCGTTCGTGTCCGCGCTCACTCGCTAAAAAAGGGGTGCAGTAGTAGTGGTCCCTCTATAGTGCCGGTGACACCGGCACTATAGCGGAAACCGGTACTACTCCGCGTACTGACACTATTTATAGTGGTTGATATGTGCCAAGCGATTCCACAGGCACTATAGCGGGCAACCGGCACTACTCAACCGGCTCTATAGAGGGACAACTACTGCACGCCTTGAAATTTCGATTGTCGAGAGCCCTTGTCCTGGCACACCCCCAGAGGCGAAGATCCTCTCCACCGGCCATTGTTTAAAATACACGAGGGTTTTCACGGGTCACGACCCGTCCCGTGTTTTTCGAAATCTCGCGGGTCGAGTCGGGTCAGGAGTCAGGAGATGTAGATGTTCGAAATTTCACGGATGGGTCGGGTCGGGTCAAGAGGTTTTTAATCTCACGGGCCGGGTCGGATCACCCTGACCCGACCCGACCCGCGAAAAGTCACCCGACTCGTGAAAAGCCCTGAAAATAAAGCTCCATCCAAAAGGTGTAAACCTCTAGACTGAGGGAGATAGGGTGGGAGGGGGAAAGTCCAACCCCTACATCTCTTCCCGGTGATTGGTCCTCACCCTGCCTTCCTCCGTCGTCGAGTATAGCTTAATTCACACAAGGGGCACAACCTCTATCAAGTGAGCGCTTATGTTATCCGCTTTCCGCGACGGTGTTGATCTACTTCCGCCCACACAAAACCGCTTAACCCCAACACAGCCGAAGGCAATACTACTGCTACAGCTGCTCCAAGCAGGAGAGAAGGATGGTCGCGGGGGGGCTGGGGGTGAGCACGTGGTATACTCATACGTAGTGATGGGCTTCCGGCACTACATCAGTAGTCCTTTGCACTCAGGTCTTCGAAAACGTGCGTACAATGTTAAACGAGTGCTTCGGTGTTGAAGATGCGCTCCGCGAAAAGTTAAATCGGCGCGTGAGTCGGAGCTCCAAACAAATGAATCGTATCAAGATGTGCTCACTCAGACGAACTCGGTAGGAAGCGAGCCTGTCCGACATCATAGCCCATTCGTAGGTCTCCAGGTCTGATGCACCGATAGCAATCGATTGAGTACCAAATACCAATAAAAAAACGCCGAGGCTCAACGCTACAAACGTGCAAAACATTACACAGGTTGACGCACGTATGTAACACACAGCAATATCTCCCGAGGCCTTGTCGCCCAAAACCTGAAAAAAATCGTTTAGCCTGAAGAGCCTATAACCTACAGTACCTATAGAGCAGAAGTATCATATACACTGCTGTTAACTAAACCAATGAACGTGCTCTCGATGCACGGCGGATATACCTCTGTTCGATTTCGCGTTGTCAACACAACCAACGCAGCTAACCCCTTTCGGACTTGAACGGAAAAAAACTGTCGAAAAACAATAATGACGATTACAGCACGGTCACACAAATTGTACTAGCTAGGGTCTACCCGAGCTGCAATGCAAGGAGGTAGTTGTCCCTCTATAGTGCCGATATGTGCTAGCCGTAAACACCGGCACTATAGCGACAACTGGCACTGCTCCACATACTGACACTACTCGTTGTTCCCATCTGTACCAAGCGATTTCACAGGCACTATAGCGGGCAACCGGCAGTACTTAACCTGCGCCATAGAGGGATCACTACTGTACTGTAGCTGTGCTGCTCCGCGCTCCCACTACATGGTTGATAAAAACCGCACCTCTTATATAGTGATAGTCGTCGCTACACCTGGGTTCCACGAGAGTTAACCCCTTTGGACCTGCACCCGCTAACGTTGTGGAGACAAACCACTGGGAAAATAGAGGTGGGAAAAAAATACTGCCGTACTGTATTATGTATTATGCATGTAAAGAGCACCAGTCGCCTGCTGAGTTAGTTGTCGGCTATCATACACTTGACGAGCAGGACACGGTCGCCTCCTCTATCAATTGCTGGCGGCGGGGGCGCCCCCCTCCCTCTGCAGGAGCAGGTCGATCCCCTTGTCCGTCCACTTAAGCTCCTCCTGTTCGGCCGCCTCCATCGATTCACCCAAGTCCACCTCTCCGTCGTCCACCACTATTTCGTGCCCCTCCGGAAGGTCTATTTCTGCATTCATTAATTTGTGGAATTGCCGGACGCGAGAGAGAGGGGGGCAGTGGGGATCATGCCAGGGAAGCGCGCAAACAACACCACAGCAACGGTGGCGACAACAACAACAACAGCAAACAAAAACAGCTACAGCAACAACAACAGCAGCAACAACAATAACAACAGCAACAACAACAAAACAACAACAAAACAACAACAGCAACAACAACAACAACAAACGGACGGTTTTTCAGTTTCCCTTTGCTTGAGTGCAACGTAATTCATAGAGTATTCCATGCCACAGGAGCTACTACGGCGGTTACTCCTTTCTTCCTCAGAGGCTCCCGCTGATCTGACCAGGATACCCGTGTGGGGAGCAGATTATTGTGGCGTTCCGACATGTGAAAGTTGGCAATTTTTTACAAGTTTAAGTTTGGGGCACGACGTACGTATGATATTATAAAAAATTATAGAAGCACTCCAGCTGTGAGATCGAGGATTTCGTCAAAACTCACTTCGCAAGCTGTGTGTGATACATCGATCACGCGTTTTACGGAGGGGGTGTATATATATTGTATCATACCCGTGTTCATATATAGGAAAACCGGCAATCAAACCAACCAGTTTTCGTATACAGTAATACCTGGTACATATTTTTGAAATTTACTGGTGTGTTGCCGCGTTGCTGCGTTGCCGCGCAGTATTTCATACCCCACCACGCCGATCGTGCGAATCACGATGTGCGAAACTTAATGTTAATGTTCCTATAGCTTGCGCGTGGACAAGGTATCATACCTGGTACGTGAACATCCTGCCTACTCTGCTACACAGGGGGGGAAGGGTGGGCAATTGTTGTAAGAAGTGCAGTAGTGAGTAGGTGAATCTCGTCATTGCGCAGGAAGGCAAAGGACAGGATGTCGCACTCCAGAATCTCACCATCGTCCGAGAGGTTCGTTGTTGTCCACGCCTCGTCCGTGATGTCCAGAAAACCCGCGTACAGGGAAACCGCGCCGAAGTCGCTGTCCTGTTGCCGCATTGTCGCGTTGTTTGTTGCGCAAGGTGTTATTTACAGCATTGTGGCATTATTTGTGTGGTGTTGTTGTAGTGGGCATGTCAAGGATGGCCTCTCCGACGCCGTGGGATATTGACGGGATACGTTCGAACGAAGACCACTACAATGAGCAACCCAATCTATAGTAAAAAGTGTCAGTGGGGCCCGCACGCAGAGCAACCCCTCTGAACGCTATCTACCTGGTACCTGGTATGTGGTATCGCGGTGTTGTGTGTGGGACAAGGAACATCACCGGAAACAAGACATGGGAGCAAGCAGCAGCTACCTACTGTAGATTTGAATTTGATCGATGAACACGCAGTCTCGGTATCGCAGCAGACAGTACTGCCGTAGTTTTGCGGACAAAAATGAAGCTTTGAAGGGCACCATGCGCTTTCTGTTGAGCGAAAATCCCACTCGTCCTCACCGACATGGTGCTCGCCCTGCGGGAATCACTGCTGTACTACTGCAGCTGCGTAGTGGCTGCGCGGTCGCGCGATGGCGTGGGCATTTTCGCTACGCAGGATAGTGAAATTGGCCCGGATTGAAAACGCCAATAAAACCTATACGAAACCCAACTTCCAGAAAGTGAAATCAGCTTGCTCAACCCACATGCAGTCTGCTCTGAACGTCCCCTAGCCGGGAACATGGCGGGCTTACGTGCCGTCGAGGTCACCTTGGCTGTTGCTTGGGCTAGCCTCTATGTTGCCACCGGTTTTACGACGCCGCTACTTTGCAACAATGCCCACGGCCGTGCGTCGCATTCCTCCTTTAGCACCCGGACAGCGTCTTCTCCCGTCCAGGCACGAGGAAGCAGGGGTCTTGCAACGCTACAAGCTGCCGGGGGGGAGGACGATGGCATCGACGAGTACAAGAGGCAGATGGAGGAGTTCATGGCCCAGGCACACGATAAACGCTTGGAAGCCATGGAGGCTGTGAAGGCCGAAGTGCAGCGCGGCTACGAGGAGCAGATAGCTGAGCTTCAGGCCAAGGCAAGTTTCGTCGTGATCTTTTGATCTATGATCTACCAACATGGACGAAAATATAAAGATCGTTTGATTTGAATATGAAAAATATAACGGTCCTTACATTACGTACATAGTGGTACACCTTTATGCGGTACAATCGAAACCAGCGCCGTCCGAGGTAGCCCATGGTGCCCATGTGCCCGAGGTTCATGATCTACACTCTCGAGGGCTGGGAGAGGCAAAGGGGTGCGTTGCTGAGGCTAAGACCGCTAGATATGTGCTTCTTAGGTTTCGTTGCGGTTGTGTTTGCAGGGCGTGTGGTATTGCTGTGATTCTCGCTTTTGTTCGAGGCATGAGCTATGTGCGATGTGTGCCCGTCTATCAGGAATGAGGAGAATGCTGAAAATTGAAATTGCATGTGTGTGTGTGTTCTTCACATTAAACCGTTCTTTCTACCCGTCGACATCCAGCACAACCAGTGTCCGTGCCG
>JBBMKB010096806.1:0-10732 GCA_037833945.1 Alaria marginata | reverse complement strand
GTAGTAAAAATAGATAAATATATAGGTTTTTGTGTCTACCGTAGGTCCTATTAACTACGTTCCCCCGTAATAGTAGTGCGTCCCATCACTGATGATACTGGAAAAAATCGAGTACGCGACCCAGACCGATACCACTGCTGCAGGCACGCTTTGAGCAACAATCACATCGTTTATTTTCTGAAAAACGTCCGCAAAAAAGCACGGCTGCTATTGACAGTGCATCTTCCTGTGGCTCACCCCCCCGGCCAAAGCGTCTTTAGGCCCCAACAACAGTAGTGACTGGTTTGTCAACCACAGCGCCCGAAGCTCTGACAGCAATAGCGCCTCAACACCCACCAGCCATACCAGTACTAATACGGGGGAACGTAGTTAATAGGACCTGCGGTAAACACAAAAACTATATATTTCTCCATTTTTACTACCAATATTTGGTCCTATTAACTACGTTCCCCCGTAATAGTGCTTGAGGCACCGACAGCCGACCGCCGAGAGCAGCGCTCAAAGCGCCAGTCACAACACCGACTTCCACGGCAAAAGCCGACGACTAGACAGGTGCGAGCAGCACTGAAGGTTTTGGTGGGGGTGTCGCTGAGCTGGCCTCCGGTGACTGATCAACGTCGCCGGTAACCATGGCCTCCGTAGTTTTTAGAGATGCACCAGAACCACTGAGCTACAGCAGCAGCAGCAGCAGCAGCAGTCAACGCTGGCTGCTACTGTAGCTCAGTCAGTGGATATGTTGTGTCTCTATATAGCTATTCATACGTCGTGTATCTCGAGCTACGAGTAGCAGACGCTGACTGCTAGCTCCATAGTTATGGTGTACCTCTATCATAGCCAAACATATGATACGATTTGTATTTCTCACAAACACAAGCGGCGAGACTACTACCGCTGTGTATCTAGGCTATATCTATGCTGCCCGGTGAGAGCCAGCCACTAGTGGCAGGACGACGGACAATGACTGGGAACCCCCCCCCCTCTGCGGGACGCTCACCCTTCATGCGACTCGCCGAACACCTTACGGCGCTTCGCGCTTGGTGCACGCGATGTCTGCCTGGTCGGTGAAAACCCGACATGCTCCGTCCCGGCTTTGTAGGGATGCGAGACTCTTTAGTCTAATGACTACGGCTATGCAAGAAATCAGTACACCCCCCCCTCTTCGGGACGCCTTCGAAGAAAAGAAAGCCAACGCCGAGGGCACACAAGCAACGCTGGAGTTGAAGCCGCTCCACTTCGGAAAATTCCGGAGGGTGGTGGTGACGCGCAGAGGCGAGGGGGGGGGGAGGGGAGGAACCCGTTGGAGTTCAAACTAGCTGCGGTCAAACACACCCAAATTGCTGTACCAGTAGGTGAGGACGGGAAGGGGCCCGGAGCCCGGAGGAACTGCTGTTGGCACAAGCTACGCCACTAGGGTATACTGCTGTGTCTTTCACTTTTTCCGACAAGGTACTGACAGCGTGGATCAAGAATCTGCCCTTGTGTACGACTCGTATTATGCGAGAAGGAGGTGCAGCGAACGGTGTTTGTTTCCGGAGCCAGGGGGGGGGGGGGGGTGCACGAAAAACTTGCTGGTGAAAGCCCGGGAGGGGTGGGTGCCTTCTCACGTCGAGGCCGAGTGCGACATCGTTCGTTGCCTGCTGGGTTAGACTAAAGGCCTGCGTTCAAACGTCCAAGCTACGAGAAGTCTTGATTCGTGTCACGTTGTTACGGCGGTGTCACCACGTCGACGACCAAGCGCTGATTACCACACCCCCGCCCCCCTGCAACCTGCCGGGTCCGTTCACGCTCCAGTGGCAATCATTGATTAACACACGACCTCACTTTTGATGATAACACCCCTTGCAACCTGGCAACCTGGCCGGGGTCTGAATGCGCCCCTCGTTGTCACACCCCCTGCTACCGCGCCCGCCAGCTTGCGGGGCGCTCCCCGTGCAACAAGCCGATATATCCCTGGGGCGTGTTGTGTGCTAGCTTGCGTGTTACACTTGTGCTAAAAAATTTCATAATTAATTGTAGCAGTCTATGCCATGTGCCAGGTGTTTACCGGCCCTGCTCTACTCTGTACCCTGGTACTGCTGTCCCCTGGTAATATATTATACCCAGTATACGAGTATCCGAAACGAGTATCGTACAGCAGTACCGGTATGTTGTACGTACCAGTAGTCTACAGCAGTACGGGTATCATACGCTTGTACGTACGGAAAATGCAAGTGGAACAAAGTGAGATGAAAGAATGCCGCGATTCTTCCGCACTTGGTCGCGGCGAAATGAGCGCCCAGAAGGCCCTCCCGGCCACGATCAACCACGCCGAAAACAGAAAAAAGCGACCCACAGACCACCAGAGGGCTAAAGCTTATGCGACATTTCGGCCCATCTCAATCGCCAGCGTGCGAGCGAGATGTGCAGCAAGAGAAAATCGCTGTACGAGTAGTGTAGTGCGTGCATAACAAGACGCTCTGCTGCTGCTGCTGCTGCTGCTGCTGCTTGCTGCCGATGTGCGGGGTTGAGTGTTCAGTGATGGTCAAAAAGAGAAGAAAATACATAAACCCAAGCAACCAAAAACAACTGTCTTGTCTTTCAGGACCTGGATCGTGATTTCGAGAGGTCTTACCATGGCGCGACGACGCCCACAAGGCAGTCCACAACTCTCGAGAATCCAAGCACCATGTCTGATGTCCTTGTCCGGTCTCGACAAGAGTACACCTCCTTCCTCGTCCAACTCTAACCAAAACCTATAAAACCAAAAAAAAACTTAAAACGGAGTTGGTAAAAGTAATGTTTGCGGAAATAATCCGGGTTTCGGGGATAAAAAATGTGACCCAAATCTGCAAAGTTGCTCACCTGATGAAAACGAACAGATTGACGCATCCCGCACATACAAGATGGGTGAAAATGTTCAAATTTTAAACTTTCAAATTTGGGAAAGACCACTCGAGCGAATATCATACCAAGTTACTCGTCAGACACTTCTTCAGAGCTCTGGACATATTGCGAGAACATCGTACGTCGGGGTCGGGGCCCGCTGGGTGTCACGTGCGGGGCTTGACCAGGGTCGGGCGTCGGCGTGGTGTGATGATGTGGTGGTGTGGTGGTTGCTGTATCTACGAGGTACCGGTATCATACGTAACAACACAACCACCGTCGTCTATGATACAAGGACATGTTCGTACGTAGACAGAAAAAAAGCAGTTCATCTACAGCCTGCCACCTGCTCACAGACCACGGCAGCAGTCGTAGTAGTCCTATATAGTTGGTCGCAGGTCACATGACATATAGTGATAGAGCAGGTCGCATAGGTGAAAGTCGTCGGTCGGGGCCTGTCTAGCTGGCGAACTGCGTTTTCCTTCTTTTTTTTCTTCTTCCAGTTTTCTTGCTCGGTTTTCGCTTTTTTTGCCGCGTTTGTTCATGTATCATACCCTGGTACCTGGTACCCTGGTATGTAGCAACCTCTGCCCACAACCCCTCTCAACTTCCAATATACCAGGCGGAACAAGCGACGGCAAAACAGTTTAACTTACGCATGACGATGCAGATCTGATTCAGTACAGCAGTAGTACCAGCTGGAGTAGCAGCACTACCACCTGGCCCAGCAGCACAGCAGCAAGCAGCGGCGGCGGCAGCAGGAGCAAAACAACAGCAACAACAGCAGCAGCAGCAGCAGTAGCAGCAGCAACAACATACAGCAGTAGTAGCAGCACAGCAACAGCAGTACAGTAGTAGCCATACAAAATCACCGACGAGCCGAGAGGTAGGTCTGAAGTGTTGGCTCTACCATACTGTATCATGTCCGACCGGCTCTCCAAGAGGTCGGCGGTGAGAGGCCGAGAGCAGCACATCTTCAACCTGGTCTCGAAGATGGCCACGCCGCAACAATGGTCGACGTGGCTCCGAGGCCCGCTCGAGCTCGCCCTCGACGCCGAGGACCTGAGCAGCGTGAAGCGGCTGCTCAGAGCTGGCGCGGACGCAGCCGGTCTGGAGGGGCGAGTGAGCGACCTCCTGCTAGCTCACGTCGACATAAAGGACAAGAATGGCGACTCGACCATCCACTTCGCTGCCGTCTTGGACCACGACAACGCCATGCGGCTAATTCTCGAGAAAGGCGCCAGCAAAGACTGCCTGGATAGCGAAGGGTGCACCCCTCTCCACCTCGCCGTCGAACACGGGCGCGTGCCGGCGGTGGAAGCCCTCCTCGCCGCCGACGCGGATGTAAATCTCCGGTGCACCGGGGACGGCTGCACGGCGCTAGACCTTGCCGCGATCAACGGGCACCTGGACATCATGAGGCTGCTGCTGCAGAACGGAGCCGACGCGAGCGCCGGTGACGCTCGAGGCTACACTTCGCTGCATCGCG
Source organism: Alaria marginata (assembly GCA_037833945.1). Classification (NCBI taxonomy): domain Eukaryota; class Phaeophyceae; order Laminariales; family Alariaceae; genus Alaria; species Alaria marginata. Next base: position 6,381 of record JBBMKB010096806.1, on the reverse strand, counting down.
CCGCGTTCTACAACCAGGCGGACGGGTTGGCTGTGCTCGCCGAGGCTGGGGCCGACGTCAACGCACCCGACGCGATAGGGTGGACCCCCCTCCACGACGCGTCTGCGGAAGGCGCCTCCGACGCGGTGGTCTGGCTGCTGCAGCACGGCGCGAAGGAGGGTAAAACGGACAGCCGAGGCCGCGCGCCCCTCCACCTCGCCGCCGAGCGCGGCAACCTCCCCGCGGCGGAGGCGCTCGTCGCCGCCGGCGCGGACGTCAGCCCCAGGTACGGCGGTAGCGAGTGCTCGGCGCTAGACTTCGCCACCATCGGCGGCCACCTGGAAGTATTGAAGGCCATTATCCAGCAGGGTGCCGACGTCAACTCCACCGCCTCCGAGGGCCGAACCGCTCTCCATCGGGCCGCGTTTTTCAACCAAGCAGGTGCCGTCGATATTCTCATCGCCGCCGGCGCGGAGATCGAGCCGCGCGACAGCTCTTTCGGGTGGACGCCTCTCCTCGACGCCTCCGCGGAAGGCTCTGCCGAGGCGGTGGAAGCTCTCCTGCGCCACGGAGCGCACGCGGACGCGCTCGACGCGGAGGGTCGCGCGCCTCTCCACCTCGCCGCGCAGGCCGGCCGGTCGCGGACGGTGAAGGCCCTGCTGACCGCCGGCGCAAACTCCGGCCTCCGGCGCGGCGATAGCAACCTCTCCGTGCTCGACGTCGCAGTACACGAAGGCCGTTTGGACGTCGTCCGCGAGCTGGTCGCGGGCGGGGTCGATGTCGACGCCGCCGACGCTTCGGGCAGAACCGCGCTCCACCGCGCCGCCTTTTTGGATGAGGACGGCGCCATCAACATCCTCGTGCGGGCCGGGGCCGACCTCGAAGCCCGCGACGGGGAATATTGGACGCCCCTCCTCGCCGGCGCCGTGGAAGGGTCCGCTGACGCGGTAGCCGCGCTCTCGCTCCACGGCGCCGACCAGACCGCGATAGACCGGGAAGGGCGGGCGCCGCTCCACCTCGCGGCGGAGTACGGTCACCTCGAGGCCGCCGGCGCCTTACTGGACGCCGGCGCCGACATCAACTGCCGGGGGATCGGCGACGACGAGTGGTCGGCCCTCGACCTGGCGGCCGTCAAGGGCAACCTGCGTTTCGTGAGGGCGATGCTGCTGCGCGGGGCGGACGTCAACGCCTGCGACGCTCACGGCTACACCGCGTTGCACCGCGCCGCGTTCTCTAACAGCGCCCCGGCCGTGGACGCCCTCGTCGCCGCCGGAGCCGACGTGGGCGCGGCGGACAAGGCCGGGTGGACCCCGCTCCACGACGCCTCCGCGGAAGGCTCTTCCGAGGCGGTGATCGCCCTGCTCCGACACGGGGCGGATCAGGACGCGCTCGACCGCGAAGAACGGTCACCCCTCCATCTGGTGGTGCAGCGCGGCTGCCTCGCGACGACGGAGTGCCTCCTCTCGGTAGGCGCCGACGTTTCCCTTCGCGCCGGCGATAGCGGCTGCTCGGCGTTGGACTTGGCCGTCACCGAAGGGCATCTTGACGTTCTCCTCGCCATGATCCGGCGAGGCGCAGACGTTAACGCCGCTGATAACGCGGGAACGACCGCGTTGCACCGCGCCGCGCACTGCGACCGCTCGGGCGCGGTGGACGTACTGCTGTCCGCGGGGGCGAGCGTCGGCGCGCGGGACAGCGACGGGCGTAGACCTGCTGATGTTGCGTCGGCGCGGCGGTCGAAGGGGGCGGCGGCGGCGCTCTCGAGGCGGGGGGTCGGCACCGCCGCCAAAGGGCGGAGCCCCGTGGCGGGGAGACGCCTTGGGCCGCGCAGCGTTATCGTCCGGAGCGCGACAATAGAGGAAGGCCCAGACAACTCCGGTCCGAGCAATCGCTCCGAGGGTATTGCGGTTGGAAACACGGCAACCCTTGAAGTTTTCGGCGCCGCTACCGCTGCCCTTACCACTACCACTGCTGCCGCCGCCGGCGGCACCACGAGAAGGGTGAGGGTTGACGACGACCGCGATCGCGATTTGGACCGAACTCAGTCGTACGCGGAGCTTCTAGGAGACCGGATGGGACAAGCTCTGGCTGAGAGGGCGTGGCGGCGCCGGCGCTGGCTGGTGCTGTTTCACGCGCACCCGGACAAGGTGGAGGTGCGGCTGACACCGGACGGTAGTAGAAGTGTACCGCTCGCGAAGCCAGGGGCGAAGCAGGGGACCGAGCTGGGGGGGGAGCTGGCGAGGGAGCCGGGGGCGGCGGAGGTAGGGGCGCGGGCAGGTGGCTCTAACGTTGGGGGGCGGCGGGGCAGCGATTGCGGCAGCGGCAGCGGCCGCAGTGGTGGGAGCGGCGGCGGCGGCGGCGGCGTTAGCGTTGGTGGCGGCGGAGGTCGTGGGGGCGGAAGCGGAGCGCTTAGCGAACGGCCGGGGCTACAGCGTGGGGATGCTTGTACTGCCGGCGACCTCGGCGGGTTTGTAGGCCTGGCGGTTTGGCTGCTGCGAGTCGAGGAGACCGGCCTGTTCAGGAAAATCGTGGGGTTCCTTTGATAGAAGCCGGTGAGACCCTGATGCTATACTTATACGGTAACTGGTGGCATGTATTATTGTAGATGCCACACGGACGTCAGCAGCCCGTTTTTTTTACTGCTGTTGTGACGACGTTTGCACTCTGGTTTCGGCGTGTCACCTCCATGCTGCTGATTCCGTGTTCCGTGTTTTTTCTTGTCATATTTTTTTGCGTGGATGCGCGTGTGTCTGTCAGTCACGGCAGCACGCTCTCCCTTTTTTAGTTTTCCAATTTTGGTTAGTAACTATGATACTTATCATGTTGTAGATGTCGTACAGAGGCCAGTATATATTATCAAAAATTAAAAATACATCACTCGTACAGCTGTGAAGCCGAGAATTTCGTCGAAACTCATGTTTGCAAGCTGTGGGTAATACTCCGATCGCGCGCGTTACGGGGTGCGCATGTCCTCATGAAGGATATACAGTAGGGGTCCCCCAATAAGGCGGTCTGAGTAAGGCGGTATTCCGATATAAGGCGGTCAAAATCGCTTGGCGCGACTGGGGAATTGCACTCACAACCTGGAATGAATGAATAAGGCGGCCTCCCCCAATAAAGCGGTCACTTTGCTCTGACACACCACCACCGCCTTACTGGGGGAATCCTACTGTATAGCAAGTGCGAACATCGAATTCAAGTTCTCTCCTTCTGTGAAGACCTCCGTGACTCCGCGACGCGACCGTTTCAACGGTGTGCGGTGCACAGTGTACGTGCGATCGATCCATTTTGCGTGAACCCTCTCATTGAGTTGGCTCGAAACGCAACACACAAAGAGCGTCCCCCGACACAGCCGCCCCAAGGAGGTATACGACACACGCTCGGCATTCTGATACTCGTGCTGCTTGCTGCAGGTGCTCTTCCTCTGGACAGTTGATAAGTTATTTTATCATCTTTTTAATTGTGTTGACACCAACGCTACACCTTGTCAGATGGCAAATGAAATAATAATATCGCAAATATCTTGTTTTTGGTCGATATTGTAAACGGGCCTCAAAAGGGTTAGTCTAAGGGGGCACATGCTATACCGGTAGAGGTGCCCCATTTGTTTTTTTCTACGGCGGCTATAAATAGCTCCCTTCCCTCACTTGAGAGCTCTCTATCTACACCCACCCCTTCTAAAAAAAACCGTTGTTGAGTGAACTGAAAGGGCAACCCGACGAAAGAAACAAACAAACTCATGGCCTAGACTAGAAAATTAGATACATACATTTAAAAAAAAAACGTGCAATATTGCAAAAAAAAAAACAGGAATGACATTTTCCGACACGGATTTGGGTTTAAAGGTTAAAGGATTCCCCGACACATTCTACGATAGATAGAGGTTCACCATTAGTATTTGCCTTCTGAGGGTCCTCACCTGAGGAGCTCTGTACCCTCACCGAAAAACTAATTCTAAGCAAACTGAAAGTGCAATCCGATAAACAAATCCCGTGGCCCATCAATGCAAAAAAAAACATATAGTAAAACTAGAATAATGACATTCCGACGATTTTGGGTTAAGGAGCCCCCGTCATCCAGAAAACATAAAAACGTCAAAAATGCTACCTCTATCGTAGAACGCGTCCCCCCGTCATTCAGAAAACGGTTCAGCCAAGAATTTCTACCTCGCTCTACCACTCTGTCCGTAAATATAAGTTCCGTTTGATGATAAATTTGAGTACAAAACGGTGCTTACATTTACGGACAGAGTGGTATATCGTAGCACGCGTCCATTCTTTTTTTATGATATGAACGACGCGCGTTCTACGATATAGAGGTATCATAGTCCTTTCTTTTTTTGGTTATTTTGTTTCTGAAAAACGGACGGTGCTCCTTAACACAAAATCGTCGGGGAATGTCACTTTGTTTTTGCAATACGAACGTTTTGTGTACCCATTAATAGGCCACGAGTTAGTTTTAGTCCATCGGGTTATTATTGCACCTTCAATTTTCTCGAAAAATCGTATTTTTTTGTGGGGGGGAAGGGACAAGACCTCCTCATGTCAGGAGCCTTTAGAGTATCACGCAGCTTGCAAAGATGAGTATCGACTATTAATTTGATCGAACTCACAGCTGACGTATTTGAAATAATGTTTATTAAAAAAAAAAGGGTGCACCTCTAGACTATCGTAGTAGCATGTGTCTGATGTTTTTTGCCATCCGGCAAATGTGCAGAAAAAAACATCCGCACGTCGGGCAGATCACCGATCCCCACTCGACGATATAATCCTTCCTTTCCGGGGGAACATCTGTAGACTATGGTATTTTTGCTCGTGCTACTAGGGTGGGAGCCGTACGATCTATCTGCACGATCTACGAGCACGTATTATATACGTGTTTCCTCGGTTGGATCTGTACTCTCTGTGGACAGATCCTGCACAACAAATCCTGCACAACATCTCATAGCTGATCTAGATGATCTAAATGATCTGGGTGATCTAGATGATCTGTGTCCAAGGTGTGCAAACATCCCAACAGAAAGTAGAAGAAAACCAAGTGAAAAACGTTAGGAACCCCAGGAAAATAAGGTACACCCCCTCTCCCCCCCCCCCTAACACGCCTCTCACTACGTGAGCTGGACCGCCAGGGTACCGTCTTTTTTTTTTCTCGTTTTTTTATGTTTTGGCGGTAACCGAGATGGTGGTCGAGTTAGATCATATTAGTTGTGCGGAGTGGAGAACCTAAACTCCGCGCAAGGCGGGGTGATACCACGTAGTGTGCATATGGCAAGGCACCCACGAGGCAGTTACATAGTATCCCCATTGCTGTCTCTGGAAGTGGGCACACCAGATAACAAATAAATCCATTCGAAGCTGTCATCCATATGCAGGAAAGTACGCACAAGGTGCGGAAGTCCGCCTGACAAGGGGTTCTTAGTAGGATGCAGCTTACCCTTCATGCGACTCACCGATTACCTCACGGCGCTTCGCGCTTGGTGCACGCGATGTCTGCCTGGTCGGTGAAAACCCGACGTACCCCGTCCCGGCATTGTAGGGATGCGAGGGTCTATGGTCATACGACGACGGCCATGCATGAAGTGAGTACACCCCCCCCCCCCCAATGACTACGGCTACGCAAGAAATGAGTACACCCCCCGCCCCCTTTATCGCCGTCGTGTTGCTTAAAATATAAAATAATAGCTTTCCCCTGTAAACTATACCTGGTATATATGTAAATCCTTAAGAACGTTCTACTTAAATGAAATAAAGCAGAACAAAAAAAAAAACGCCGTCGTACCAAGCCAAATAAGAAATGGTCCGTATAATATGAATCAAACTAACTAAATGGTTCCTATAATACGAATCAGAGTGATAACGTGATAACATATACCTGGTACCTGGTATATATAGTTCCTATAATATAAATCATAGTGATAACATATACCTGGCATCTCATATATACCTGGTATACATTTTCATACGAAGTATATCACTACGCAAAAGGAACAAGGTCAAGCCATTCGCTGAGAAAAAAACGCAAAACCCATCCACACCCACACCACCCCCCCTCGTCGCAAACAGACTCTGCAGACTGCAAACCCCCCCGGAGGATGGATGGACGGACGGACGGACGGACGGACGGACGGACGGACGGACGGACGGATGGATGGACGGACGCACGGGTAGACGGACGGACGGACGGATGGATGGACGGACGGACGGATGGATTGACGGACGCACGGGTAGACGGGCGGACGGACGAACGGATGGATGGACGGACGGACGGACGGACGCACGGACGACGGGGAAGCTCTCGCCGGGTGCAGGAAGGAAGGGAGGAAGGAAAGCGGCTTCTGGCCAAACCTCCAACGACTCCCCGAGGCCTACCCTTGAGAGGCGTTTTTGTATTTTGTGGGGGTGG
>JBBMKB010096795.1:0-10732 GCA_037833945.1 Alaria marginata | reverse complement strand
GAAAATTAGCTCTCGGCAGCGTAAGAACTGCCTTCTCCTTCCTCTGCCCATAGCTCGCCCCCCCCCCCCTACGACCAAACCAAACCAAAAACGAGTTTTGTCTGGGTAAAATTGCAAGAATTGGGTTCCTAAGCCCAACCCTAACCCTGGCCCGACGAATAATACAAAGCTTGATCATAAGACGGATGCTACCATAGAGGTGGCACTTTATGACATTTTGTATTTCCGCAGTGTCGGGGCTCCTCAACCCGAATGATGACGTCAGCATGTCGTTCATGGTTTTGAGATATTTGCATTTGTATTGTTTGGCCATCTGCCATCTGGGATTGTTTGATCATCAGGCGGCACTTTCATTTTTATCTCTATGTCCGTTTGTGGGTGGAGTCGAGGGCTCTTCAAGTGGGAAGCCTCACTGAGTAATTGTTGCACCTCTACCGCAGCATGCTTCGCTGGATAATGATCAAACAAACTAAATGTGGTTTCTGTATGCACCGATAACAACTGCATAATCTAAATTTAAGGTGTCGCGGGAGGGGAAGGCGGTGCGGGAGCTGAAGTTAAAGCTGAGGCTGCTCGAAAGGGGGGGTCGGAGTCAGATAGTGGAAGCGACGAGGTGAGAGAACAGAATGACGGCTTGCCACGGACGCGAGCTATATTAATACTACTGTTAGTATATCACTTTTTGGCAAAACTGTTTTCTGAATGACGGGGCTCCTTATCCGAAAATGCCCGGAATACAAGTCTTGTTTTCGCAATATGAATACTTTTATACCAAGGCCATGGGTTTGGCAATCGGTTTGCCCTTGCAATGTACTGAAAGTGAAACTGAAACTGAAACTACGACTTTTGATGAGGAGTCTCAAAAACGAAAAAAGGTGCACCTTTAGCGTAGCCCGTGTTCACTACCAGGTAAGAAAACTTGACTCGATGTTTTGCCTGAGACATAACAAAAATGGGGTAGACTACTGGCATGTTACTCGACGTAATACACGTGCTATGTGTACGATACCAAACGGGTTTCGGATCCTTTTCGTCAGCGTGCTAGCTCGGTGCGAACCTTTCAAGTGTACATTCCGCGTGCTAGTTTAGACTAGGCATTAGTATAGCACGTGTTTGGCGGAAATGGTTGCTGAATAACGGGGCTTGTTACCCCAAAACCGTCGGAATGTCGTTTTGTTTAGCAATACATATATATGAGTCTTGTTTATACCTAGGCCATTGGGATTTGTTTATCGGGGTTCGCTTTGATTCTTCTCAAAATCTGAGCTTGGGTGGAGCTATGGAGCGCCTTAAGCGGGGAGCCGCCGAAACATATTGATGCATCTCTACTGTAGCGTGCGTCACGTCACCGCCTCTAATCAGGGCTTTCCCATCGATGGGGGTGGCATTTGTTGGCTAAAAAGTTTCTTTCGTAGTGACGGGACTCCCTCCTTCAACCCAAACTCGTCGGATGATGATAACTAATTCTTGGTTTGCAATATATTTTGGGTGATACACCTATTGATATCAATAGGCCACGGGATCGTTCGTCTGGTTGCACTTTTGAGTTTTGTTTTTCTCAAAATCAGTTGTGGGTTGGGGTATATACTGTAGCGCTCCTCAACGGTGAGGAGTCTCACAAAACATAGATCATGAACCTCTGCCGTTGCAGGTGTCCCTTTGTCATGTCTGACACACCAAATACCGTGCAGCATGACATCGTCGATTGCCCATAAGCATCTGCAGAACGAAGGCGCGCGCTGCAATAGAGGTACCATTATTCCTTTGAGCACGTACATTTTGTTGTTCTCAAATGACGAGGCCTCTTAAACCCGGAATCGTACGAATGGCATTGTTCTTTTGCAACGCGCATTGTTTTGTGTACCTAAGCCGCCATAGGATTGTTTATCGGGGTCGCGCACTTTCGGTCTACTTAAACTCAGTTTGTGGGTGTGAAGTACAGCGCTCCTCAAGCGTGAGTGAAGCCTTTTTCGTAGCCTGTATCCGAAGTAAGGTGTACTCGCACAACGAGGCAACCCTTGAAACATGTACCTACCTCTGTGCACCGCGCCCGTTCAGGGTTTTCCGGCTATCCCGTCGATCGATGGCAACGGCGGTGCCCAAGAACCGGTGGCGACGGTCGCGAACGCTGGAGACCGAGATAAAGGTATACCAGAAGGAGACGATTGATTGGCAAATACTATAGCAGCGCACGCCCGTCGGAGCAGTGCTTCAAACTGCTTCAAGAGGGCGAGGGCGGACCCTGGCCACTAGCTCCAACGACAGATGATCCCACCGTTTGAAAACCTTGTCGTTATGTGACCAGAAGCAACAGAAACCGATGAAGGAAACGTGCGCTGTGATCCATCTTTGGCCTGCATTCTTCGCGACAATTATGGGTGCCTCAACTCTGGTGCACGACTCCTTTATGTTCAAACCAACAACAAGCATTTAGTCATATAATAGATGCTACGTATTGGTGCCTAAAGGTTGGTGCACCACGACTACGTCCGGCACGACGGAACACGGCCTCATGCCAGCGAGAGTGGGCTCGAGCTCCGTTGTACGAGAAGCATAGTATGACCTATGACCATGGCGCGTAGTACGACAGAGGCTGCTCTTTTTGGCACAAATAGCTTCCGAATTACGGCACTCCTTAATCTAATATGTTCGGAATGTCGACTGAACTTTTTCCAACATTCCTCGTTCTATACCTATTAGGCCATGGGCTTGTTCATCGGGTTGCACTTTCAGTTGTCTCAAAATCAGGTTTTGGGTAGGGTACTAAGTATAGAGCTCCTCAAGTCAGGAGCCTCCGAAAACAATACGATGCACCTCTACCGTAGCCCGCGTCCCATACCTTCCACACGTCGGACGGATCAGATCGACCGCTGTCCTGTCCATGCTCTGTGCCTTTCAGGGCAGATGTACCCCTGTGTCATCCCACGGTAGGGGTTGCACGTTTTGGGGTCAAATGCTCGACCGGTTGAGCTCCTCAAGTGAGGAACTACTAGTTGGTATTATCATTTTTTCGAGTGTATTTGTTTTTCGGACTAGCGGATAGAATTGCTGATCGGGTTGCGCGAGCGAAAATCTTGGAAGTCATGTTTCGGTTGAGATATTGAGCTCCTCTTGTCAGGAGCTCAGGGACTTCTTACTGCACCCCTTGTTGTTCTCACATTAACTCATTGCAAAAATCAAGTCCGTGGTCACCCCTACCGTGGGATGACTCCCCTCAGGGGTCTATATGGTCGGCATGGCCTGTAAAATATGTTTTCTGGGGGGAGCCGTATGATCTGAAAGACATAGCACCCGTTTTCTTGACTGGATACGTATTTCCACATATCCTGCACAGCATATCATGAGGATGCCGGATCTGAACGGTCTAGGTGCTAGATCGTGATCTGTGCGATGTGTGACAACTTCCTTTGTGACCGAGACTAGGGTAGGGGCGTCACTTTATTTTAGGCTCTTTTTTGTAATGGTTAGGGGTCACGCTCGTGAGTGAGTGACCCCCTTGTTCCTTTGCAGTCCTAAGATTCCGTGATATATTAGTTTATCGATTTCAAACCGCAATGGAGTGGTTAGCTCTACGCTGCGCCAAACACGTAGCCTACAGAGTGTTTAGTTCGGTGGGGTACAGCGTCACCCGGGCGATCCGCTCAACCCGGTGGTGAAATCGGTAACATACCATCCCCTCTACCGCAACACTGGTCGTGAGTTGTCGGAAATTTTCTTGATCAGGGCGGCCCACAACCACCAGACTAATATATGGCCTGCCCGATCGCGCCTGACCTTCATTCTTCACAGTCATTGATGGTTGGCGCCTGAATTCTGGTGCGCGACGCACGCATTGTTTACATCCCAAACACAAAACGCACAATTCAAGAATCATCGGTGCCTGAATTATGGTGCACGACTCACGTATTGTTCACATCAGTAACAAAAAAAGCGCACATGAATGATCCTCGGTGCCTGCATTTTGGTGCACGACTTCCTCCCTTCAGGCACGTCGGCAAACAGCTTGGTGCAGTCGAGAGGGATCGAACTGTCGTCGGACGAGGATTCGGGGTCGGGTGAGGATGATAGCGATGGAGACGGGGGCTTCATGAAGTGAGTACCTGCGATGAATAGATCAAGACTACGTACGGTAGGGGTAGGTTGGGGAGGTGCTCTGACATCATGCATAGCCGTAGGCGTATGACCGTAAGCCCTCGCATGCCTACCATGCCGGGACGGAACACGGCGGCGTTTCACCGACCATGCAGGCGTCGCGTGCACCAAGCGCGAAGCGCCGTGAGGTGTTCGGCGAGTCGCATGGGGGGTGAGCTGCATCCTACTAAGAACCACTTGTAAGGCAGACACGTCGGCGCCATGTGTCTTGCCTGTATAGAGGTTCACTTTACGGGCATTGGTTGTCAGCCTTTAACGGTTCGGTTTCCCAAAAGGCACGGCTATAGAAACACGGCAGTTTACACGTTTGCCCCGACAAGACAGTTTACAATTGTTGTTTTGTCGGCCATCCGATAATGTGCAGCCTGAGATGCAACAGCGGTCGCTCGTCAGTGTTGAATCCGTTTTCAAGTGACATGCTGGTCCGCTTACTCGAGTGGCCTGAGATGTGCAGAGAAAATATGGGCACCCCCTCTCCTTCAACTTTGGCCCAACGGGGATACGCTCAGTTGTGCACAGCACAACAGCTTCTGACGGACGTCCCGACTGACGAACCAAAAACAACTGCATCTATATATTTCTCGATTATACTGTTTGGGGTTTCCCATATTATGCGTTTTCCCCGTTTTGGGGTTGCGCGAACAGCCGCGGTCTACGAAAGCGGTAGCCCAGTTCTCGCTTGAAATATACCTGACCCATGCATGGGGCGTCTTACTCGAGGATATTTCCCAAAGTGGTTTGAATCGTGCCTCTTGGGTATTAGGTATAATGCCTCATGCTACAGTAGAGGTGCACCATTTTTCGTCTCGGGCTCCTCGCTTGAGGAGCTCAAAAACCTCACCCTCAAAACTCTGAGTTTGAGCAAACCGGAAAAGCGATCCGACGAACAAACCGGTGGCCTGGGTATGCCTAAACAATTTTCGCAAACGAAGAATGGCATCCCGACAATTGAAAACTTATTCAGCCCCGTCACTCAGAACACGTTTCGTCTTAAGCTAAAAAGTGCTACCTCCATAGCAGCACGTGTCGTATCGCAAGCTATACTTAGGCCATCGGAATGCTCATCGGGTCGCACTTCTCAGAGTCCGTATTCCGGTGGGAGGGTAAAGCGCTCCTCAAGCCTTTAGATAGGAGAAGAGACGCGTGATACGATAAAGATAGCACGCTTTTGGCTGGAATCGTTTTCTGAATGGCGGGGCTCCTTAACCCTAAATCGTCGGAATTTCGACATTGGTTCGAAAATTATTTTTGTTGTATCTACTACCCTAGGCCATGGCATTGTTCATTCGGGTACTGTAGTACCCCCACCCCCTCCCCCCCCAAATCGATTTTGGGCAGAGGTAGTGGAGAAGCCCCAGAAGAAAGTGACGCACCTCTACCGCGGCCCGATTCAAGATCGAGAAACATGTGGAACAGTTACACACATCCCATAGCGTGGGTAAACATTAATTTGTCTTTTGTCATAGAAAGCGCTTTCACCCCCCACAACTTACAATTTGCCGATACGTTTTATTTTGTTCTTCTGTTGTTTGCACTGCTGTGAATAGGTTCTTGGACAAAGAGCGGAAGTCCCGAGGTCTGAGCAATTCCGAAACCGAGTTCGGCACTGGCGGCGGCCCGGGCACGAGGAAGACCGCCGATCTCACATCGTTTAAAGCGAAAACTGCACCCAAAACGGCTGACGCGCAGAAAGAGGTAAGGGGCACTCCGGACACGGACGGGACAACAAGCACCACCACAGCCTCTGGAGAGAGAAACGAGGGGTCCTTCCTCCCTGCGCGCTCTATTGCGCGACAAGGCGGCGACGGGCGAGGATGGGCCAGGCATGACCCTCTCACACCGAACCAAGGAGGAGCAGGAGCAGGAGCAGGGGAAGGAGGAGGACGAGGAGAACAGGGAGGGGCAACTGATATTGAAGGTGTAGCAGGTCAAGACGATGGTACACACGATGATAGCGTTAGGGGTAACTTGGGGTTCGGTAAAAGTGGGTTTCCTCGGGACAGTGACGGCCGGATTACGGGGTTGGGGGTCGGAAAAACAGACGATTCATCGCCAGGAACAACGCCAGATGGAGAAAATAGGCGGCAGAATTCCCGACGGTTCGATGTGGCCAATGAAAACAACGGCGATTCGTCACCGGGAACAACGCCAGACGAAGAAAAAAGGCGGCAGAACTCTCGACGGTTCGATGTGGCGAATGGAAGTAGAGACGGCGAGCCAGGGGGGAAATTAGATGTCGCTGAAACAAATAGACATGCGGGGGCGGAGCCAGGGGTTGCTCAGCAACAAGCAAACCGCAATGAGACAGCATTGGGGGTACCGAAGGCGTTGTTAGTGGATACTGGGAAGGAGGGAGTGGGATTCGGTGGAACGGGGGGGGGTGCTGGTAGTGGAGATGGTGTTAGCGACTATGAAAGTATGGATTTCGGGGAGGACAGGTTGGAGGAGTTGCTATTGTCGTGAAGACTTTGTGGTTTTAGGGGTGAGGGACAGGGGGTGACGTCTGCTTTGGCATTTCCGGGCGGGGATGCCTTTTGGCAGCTGGATATTAGGCGGTGTTTCCTGGATAGAGATATATGCATTGCCCCCCACGTTGGTTCGTGCAACGCAAATGTAATTTTACCCGCTGAAACGGCATCGGCTGTTCTACACGAACCCATCTCCGCGGCTGGCGAACCCTTCTCCGCTATCCGAGGGACGCAAAGCGGCCGCCCCGTGTCACTCACGTCAACGATGAACTCCTTTGCGTACATGGTGGTCTCATATTGCATGTACGTCCCGTGAGGCCACATCCGCGTCGACCGGGCGCTGTTTTGACTATTTCTTCGATATGGGTGCACCACGCGCTTCTGGGCCTCCTCGCTTAAGGCACGAAAACCTCACCCAAAATATCAATTCGCCCAACAAATGAAAGCCTAACACGATGAACAATCCGATAGCCTGGGGTTATACTTCGTAACGACTAATATTGGTTCTTATCGTGGAGAGTTTTCTCTTTGGTTCTCCTTCTCGGGTAAAACACATCGGCAATATATTTCTGGAGCCCCTTTCTCGAAGCCACTTTATCGAAGCCATTTGTTTTAGGCGAAACTCCTGCACGATTCTTTTAGGTTTCCGGTCCGTTTATTCTACCAGGTAGTGTTCTATGGCACCGTCTGGTGCACAGGAGCTGATGAGTCGGTGATGAAATCACGATGACGAGACGTCTGCCCCGATTGCTGCTGAGACATCGCGGCTGCACCCACACAGCCTGCACGCCGCAGTATACCAACACACGATAGCATCGCATCCACGATGATAGCATCGTATCGGCCCTGCTCTGAGCTCGAACTATATCATAGAGGAGTCATGCCACAATAGGGGTTGGACTTTTTGGGTCAAACGTTTCTGACCGATCAAGCTCCTCACAAAGAGGACCTACCAGTTAGGATGATAACTTTACAAGTACATTTGCTATAGAACTAGCGCATAGAACTGTTGATCGGGATACGCGAACGAATGTCTTCGAGGGTCATGTTTCGGGTGAGATATTGAGCTCCTCATGCGAGGAGCTCATACACGTCTGCTGCACCCCTACCGTGGGATGGCTCGGAGCCGGTGAGGCGAGTCCCGTGTCGTGGTTGTGTTGGACAACACGACAGCACCATTCAAGTAGCGGGTCGTTCGTCTATACTTGTGTTGACCATATACATCATAATTCAAGTAGGGCACCCTTGGCACATCCCTGCGCCCGCATCCACACAGCTCGCGCTCCGTCGTACGCCCCCATACGTTAGCCTTACAACGGTGCTACTCTCAGCTCGAGATCTACCATAGACCTAGCGAGACGAGCCTTCGGTGTATACCATATCCTTTCATGCGATGGCGAGACGTAGTCTGCACGTGCCACACCGGTTAAATATCAAGGCCGCCTTGTACGAGCACACTACATGTCTTCCAGTGCCGACAACGCGCCGACCTCCTTGTGTCTTACTTACGCCATGTAGCTGCTATCCTTTCTCCATGGCATAAAGTACGTGCTGCGGTAGAAGTGACGCCTGAGCGTCCCGAGAACCCTCACTCGAGAAGCTTACACTTCACAAAACACTCCACCTTAGGCCATCTATTGAAACACTGTTCCTCAGTCCTAACTGACACGTATTTCCGGGTCGCATGCACAGACCTGGGCAGAATCAGATCGAGAACGCTTAGAATGAAACCCTGATGTTACATATTTGTTATGGACAGAGTTCCCACAAAGTATTCAACAATGGCGATCGATCACTTGACTACGCGTACTCGTACGAGTTCGCCGCACCAAAGCATCTCAGCGCACGCAGGTTAAGCTTTGTAGGCGGGGCGAGGGGAAACACGCCGTGTGCGCTTCACGCGAGGAGGACTGTGGTCCCCCTCGCCCTCGTTGAGTTCGTGCATCAAGAACAACGACGTATCACAGATGGCGGCTGTCCCGTCCTCGTTGACAAGTGTGTGCTTTACGTTTGTTTGGCGAATGCCGCGGTCGCGACCGCGAGTAGAGGGGAGTTCCAGAAGAAGAAAAGATACATGAAACAGGCACAGCAGCAGCACCAGCAGCAGCTACACAACTGCACGGATTGGGCTGGCACCGGGAGGAGTAGAAGTGAAGTAGCGTCTACACAGCGGTGACAGCAGCAGCATGTAGTCGTAGGGAGAACTAGCGGCAGGAGCGTGAGGGAATAGGGACACAGCACGTGGTCACGTCGATCGCAACCTGGAGCAGCGAGTTTGCCAACCCGATAGAAGGCTCATGGTGAGACTGCGAGAGTTTCCACACAGTGTATAGAGACAGGGTAGCAGACGAGAAACGAGAGTACGAGAGATATGTTGATGAGGGCACTCTGTAAGAGGAAGCATTACTCAGGTGTGTTGGATGCAATCATGATAAGTATGGGGAACTTGCAAGCACATCGCAATAGGTCGCGCAGCCAAGACATGTACCACAAGCGGGAGACAAGGCGTATCATAGGGCAACCCTTGGCGAAACTGAGGGTTTCGTTTGACACGGAGGCCGGGGGAGCCCGGGAACATGTGTTCAGAGATTGACCCGCACGGCTGCAGATGGAGTAAACGGTGAATACGGCTACGACGGGACGGCTGGGGAAGGGGGGAAACTGGGAGCACAGCTGGGGGGGGGGGAGGGGTACGGGAGCTATACAAAGAGGGGATTTGAGTGGCATTTGGAGGACTTTGTGTGTGTATTTTATGGGGGGGCGTTCATTTTCTTTTCTTCGTTTGTGTGGTCTTTGGCGGGGGTTATTTGGCGGTGTTCGGTATAACAGATTGGTGTCTGTTACGCTTTGCGTGCTGTCTGAGATGCTTTTGTGTATCTCGATGCTTCATATGTGTTTTTGCGTGCGTGTGGTGTGATGTATTTGTGTGATTTGGCGCGGTTTGGGTCTTTATTATGTGTTCTGGTGTGTTTGGTGTGGTATTTTGGTAGTATTTGGAATATGTTGTGGAGGTTTTGTTTTAGTGTGGTATATTATTGTGTGTTTGTGTATGGTTTGTGTGTGTAACGTGTGGTTTGGTGCGTTTGTTGTAGGTTTTGGTGTGTTGTGTAGGGAGTGTAGGGGTGTTTTGAGTTCGTTCTGGTGTGTTCTGGTGTGTTCTGGTGTCATGCAGTGTGGTGTTTGTGTTGAATTTGGTGACTCAGACGGAGCATAATGGGTCAGAGGGGGAGGGGTGTCATGTGATGGTATTTGTGTTGCATTTGGTGGCCCAGGTGCAGTAAAACGAGGGGAAAAAGGGAGGGAGGGGCGGCGTACACGGGGCAAAGGGGACAGGATCAGGAGATAAGAAAGGATGGACGGAGTGGTACGGGAGAAGGTCAGAGGAAGGAGCGGTTTCGTAACGGAGCATGGTCCGAAAGGGAGAAATATCGAAGTATGGGGCGGCAAGGGAGGGCAGCGCGATTAAAGGACCGCGCAGGGCAGGGGAGGGGAGGGGGGGTGCAGCGGCCGCGCCGTCGTGTACGGGCACGAAGGGGGGAAGTGCGCGGCAAGGGGTCTTCACAGGTAAGGGGGGGTTCGGGGGGGGGGCAAATACGTTAAGCATGAAAAGAAGGGGGGAACTCGCGGCGGCGGGGCCGCACACGACATAATCTGCAAGGGAGAGAGAGGGAATCTCAGGCAGCGACTAAGGAGGGCTGTACGGCAAAGGGGCCGCACAATTCCGGGGACGGTAAGGGAAAGATGCTCGGCAAAGAGGCCACGCCAAAAAGGAGGGGGGGCAGTTATAGTGGTCGTGTGGTCGTGGACGGGCAGAAGGAAAGAATGTGCGGCAAGGAGTCGCGCACGGGGAGGGGGGGCAACGCATCAACGGGGCTGCGCACGACTGGCAGGGCGAACCCTCGACAACGGGGCAGCAGGGCGGCGCGGCGACTGGGTCACGCACGTTGGGGGGAGTGTGCAGAAACAGGGTACCGCACGATCTGGAGGGGTGAAACCTACGTACCAGGGCCGAAGGGCGGCTCGGCGAGGCGGCCGCGCAGGTCGGGGGGGGGTTGTGTGTGCCAACTGGGCTAAGGACGACCCGGACGAAGGGAGCACATGGCACGGGGCCG
>JBBMKB010096784.1:0-10732 GCA_037833945.1 Alaria marginata | reverse complement strand
GGGTGGGTGGGTGGGTGGGTGGTTGGACAGATGTCAACCACAGGTCCTACAATGGCATGCGTGCCTCAAGCCGGCTTGAGGGTGGTGCTCTGGAGGGTGTCGACGCTCAACAGTCACGACGCAAAAGTGAGCGGGACGTGGTACCGTACATGAAGCGATAATTATTACCTATGACGCGTTTCGCTCTTGAGAGGGCGTGTTTCGGCAAAACCGGGCAAGAGGAGAACGCCTCACTTAAAAAAAAAAGTCAAACCGCTTACACCGCAAGCAACCTGTCTCTACCATGCGCACAAACCCGCTTACACCGCTCGCGTGTTTTTGGAGATAGACCAGAAGGAGTGTACTGACAGCGCCCCACCCGAGAACCCACATCAGCGTTAGATAACAACGCCCCGTTGGTTCCCAATGTATGAAAATGGGATTGGCACTATCCTTTCGGTCAAATTCCCCTTTCGGTCAAATTCCCCCCAGCTCCCAAAAAACGTGAAAACTGACATATAAGGCAGACTCGGAAAAAAAAACAAAAAAACATTTCAACCTAAAAAATCAAAAATACGTAAAAGAAACGGGATGATGTTGTTAGTGTTGTTACCGTCATCTGTCGGAGGTAGTGTCTTACTTGCTCTAAAAACAACGACCCCGCCGCCGCTCCCCCTCCCCTGCTGTCTCACCAACTTGACCGTAACCCTCCTCCCCCGCATGATAGACATCCCTCCTGGCAACCCCGCTTCGACCTCTCCTTTCGTCTGCGCCCCTTCCAAAACTTCATCCCGGAATCGAGGCAAGTACGCCATCACGTTGAGCTCGAACTCGCGCCCCCCCCACACAGAGCGAGGGGAGAAGCACGAGAAGCAGACGGGGTCGACGGTCTCGCGGTCCTCATCCCGCCCCAAATATTGTATCTCCCCAACCCTCGGCAAAGGCTGTATCGCGCGCGTAGCTGACTCCACCTCCCGAACCGACAAGCTCCGGGGGACAGACGCGACGCGTGGCTCCGGTCGCCGCATCACCGCCAGCTTCTCTTCGTCCCCCGGTATCTTTCCGTCAGGGTAGAAGGTGCCACGGGAGCCGTTGGATCCATTAAGGGTGCCGTTAGGTGGCATCGCCGAGTACCCCTCTTCATCGTACCCCGCATCCCTGTCTTCGTACCTTGACCCCAGAGTAACGGGGTGGTCATACAAAGGAGATTCGATCGCCATTTCCGCCACATCCTCTCGGTCGGGTTGTGCGGGACCCCTTTCCGCAACCCTCTCCAAAGGTTGTATCGCGCCTGGGGCTGACTCTGCCCTCCTAGCCGACAGGGGTTGGCGGACAGACGCGTCGCGTAGCGCCGGGGCTTCCAGCCACCGTTGTCCCGCCTCACGTCGCGATGGAAACCGATCAGCAGGCGCGGAGTGTCGTGGCAGGGAATCCGCGGAGAATCCTAGCAGGGGATCCCCCCTTTGCAGTGTCGGCAAAAAATCATCCCGCGGCGTCTCTCCCTCCGGATAGGTTGAAGGGCGTTGGGGGGCGTTCGGTCTATCGGCGGCGCTGCGGGCGGCGATACTAGCTGGCATCGCCATTTGCTTCTCTGCAGTTTGCCCGGCGTACCCAGCTGCAAACCCCGATCCTAGAGCAGCGGGGTGGTCATACGTAGGATACTCTTCCGTCGCTTCTGCAGGTTTGGCTTTCTTTTCTTCATGCTGTGCGCGGCCGAGGCTTGAAGTACCATGCACGCGGGAGGGGGAACGGCTAGGAGTATATCCCGGGACCGATGCAAGCAAATCATTGTACGATGGTGGCGGGGGTGACTCAGCGTCAGCCGTACGTGCCCACCTCCCCATGTTCTGCCTTGCAGCGCCGAATGTCTGCAAAGGCAAAGGGCTTGCAGCACCCGGGGGAGGGCTTACAGTACCAATCATGCTCCACGGTGGATCATAACCGTGAATCTCTTCCTCGTATGGGGGCGGGGGGGGTGGAGCGGTCGGGGCGGTCAGCTGGGGCACCATCTCCCGAGGACTCGGAGGACCCGCGAAAACAGGCTCCTCACTCGCCGGCACCGCGGCTTCTTGGCGCGCAAAATGCATTAATGGCCCGCCCATCCTGCCGGGCATCGGCCTCTGAGAGTCATCAGAGCCCTGGCTGTCTCCCGAAACCTGCGATCTCCCACTCGCCATACCATGATGTGGCTCCCGATATGCCGCGTCATATCCCTCCACTTGGAGTGGGATGTTACTTTCGCCACGCGCGTCTTCCGGTCCACCTGCTCCTCTTCCCCTCGCACCTGCTCCTCTTCCCCTCGTACCTGGTCTACTTCCCCTCGAAACTGCTGTTGCTACGGCCCGCACGGCCGGCTGCCGACTTGACGGCGGTCCACCTCTTCGTGATCCGAACATCCGTCTTGGCGGCGGCCTGTGCGACGCCGGCGCCTCCATCGACAATGCTATCACCCTGCCGTCAGAGTCGGACTCGGGCAACGCCGAACTGGCATCGGGTGGTCTCCGAGTCATTCTACTCAAAAATGAGAACGGTCCGGATCCCTTCTTCTTGCGGGACTCAAACTGCTGCTGAGGATGGGCGGGAGAGTCACCAGCACTGTACGCCGGCGAGAAACGAATGTTGGCCTCCTCCTGCTCCTCCCGCTGAGCGGATCTCGTGTCATCTATCCCACCGAACCGTTCGGGCGCTCCGGCATCCGTGCTCTGCGCGCCATCGAGCCAACCGGGCCGGACGGATGGGGCTACCCCGGTGGTTGTTGTCAAGGTCACAGTCGTCACTTCATCAGTCCAACCGGCCTGTACGGCAGGGCCGCTGCGGCCTGCCCCACCGGCCCTCCAACCTGGTAGTGCGGCCGGCGCGCTCGCCAGCTGAAGCGCCTGCTCGCCCCATGCCGGTACGCTCGGCCCCGCAGCGGCGGAAAACGCCTGATAGCCCTCGTCCTCGTTCTCCTCCAGGCGAAAGTTGTCATCCATGAGGCGAGATACTGCTGGAGTGCCGACCGGCGAAGGCAGCGCGGGGGGGGCAGAGTCATCCTGAGACGACGACCCGGCCAGGCTCTCGCCGAGGCTGCGCGACCACCCCCTGGCCGAGTGAAAGCTGGACCAGCTTCCCTCGCGGCTTCGGCCTGGAATGCTGCCGTCCCTTGTCAAGAACCCCCCGGACGACGACCTCGCTATCAAGGAGGAGTGCCGCCGAGCTGAAGGTGTCGTGTACATCGAGCCCCCTCTCGGAGCCGCGGAGGCGTGTACGGCCGCAGCTGCCGCGCCTACCGCCTCGTCAGGAACTAGCTCTGCGGCTACCGAGACGGCCGTAGATACAGGCAACTCCCCGGGCTGCGTGCGCGCGAAGGGGCTCGCGGCCGCCGCCGGCGCCCATCCAGGCGGACCACCACCAGCGCCGGGATATATCGAATCCTCCGCCTGTAGTCTTCGTCGTTGCATATGTTGCGGAGGTCCCGCGTGAGCGTCGCCAGCGGCAAAGACAGGAAAGTACTGTCTTCCCTCATGCTCCTCCACGCTGTCCATCGACGACCGAGGAGGCTCAGCAGACCCCCCCTCGGCTCCATCTATGTACGTCTCCAGCTGTGCGCAAAACGTGGTCCCAGTGCCGGCCACGTGTGACCAGACAGCGGGGAGCACTTTCACAGGGAAGCCTTCGAACCGCCCGCCTGGCACGAGACTCCAACTGCGGTTGCGGCCGAACCTCGTGACCACGCTGGCGATG
The DNA here is from genome assembly GCA_037833945.1 of Alaria marginata. Taxonomy (NCBI): domain Eukaryota; class Phaeophyceae; order Laminariales; family Alariaceae; genus Alaria; species Alaria marginata. The sequence goes on along the minus strand of JBBMKB010096784.1, from coordinate 7,030 downwards.
AGACTTTCCTCGGTATCGTACACCCGTATTTCCAGTAGTTCCGGCCACTCGATGGAGCCATCGGGGTTCGGTTGCTTTGCGGTCGTCTCCCCCGCCGCATTCCCGGCGCGGAATTTGACCTTGAACTGCCTCGACCCCCATCCACCTGGCCCGGGCGATAGCAGTTTCTCCACGCGAACCTGCCAACGATGGGTCGATCAAATTCACGGTTGTGGGGCATTTTCAGAGGTTAATAATGATATTGTAGTAAGTACAAGTAAACAGTATGTGTCGATTCAACGGCAACGCCTTACCGCAACATTTAACCCATCGTACCCAGGTTTGCCCCCGATTGTGGTGGGAAACGAAGCGAAAACGTCCCCCCTGTTTTGCCTCCGGCGACGCTCCCTAACCAATCCGGGGGTGTCGATGGCTACGCCGCCAGCGGCGGCTTCGCCGGGAGATTCAGAGCGGCAGTTTTCGATCGACACCGCCAAGGAAAAACATCAAACCAGTTCCGCAAAGTTGCAGGCCGATTCGGAGAGGGGTATCATGTCCACCCAAACCCACAAACAAAAAAATAACGGTCCAGCAGGCCATGGCATACAACTCCGAGGCCACATCGGGCACGAAAACTTCTGGTCCAAGCCCCACGCGGAAACGCCAGATACAGAAGCTCGAGCTCAGCAATGACGTCGCGCTGTGGAGCAAGTTAGCCCCCCGAACGCAGTGGTTTTTTTTTTTTCGACGGGCTACCGCCAGGCGCGGGGGGATTTGTCGGCGATCTTCCGGCGCTGCCGCGAGACCTTGGTGAAGGTGACGCCCCAGGTGGTGAAGCAGCTTACGGTCGTTGGGCAGCTTCAACGTATTTTGCAATTTCGCCCCCGATTGGACGCTAGGAACACGAGCGATTAGGAGGTGCCGTTTCGGTATATATACTGCGGCAAGCATTGGGGCCAGTATCATCCCAATGCGATTCACTGCGGCAGGCAGTCCCACCCCATTGCCTGTGGCGGCATGTATATCGAAGCGGCACCTCCCATTGGGCCCTTCTCGTAGCGTCCGTGCCGGGTTGGATTTGCAAGACATGGAAGCCTCCCAACGACCGCACCTGCTGCGCCACCTCGGGGCGTCACCTTCAGCAGGTCTCCCACGAGTAGCGTCGGAAGATCGCCGCGGATTACCCCGTACCTGCTCGAATGATACTAGCCTTATTATAAAATAGCAGGTACTACAGTTCATACTGCCGCTGTAGGCTGCGTCTTGTGTCCTTTCTCCAGACAGAGTGGACTAAATATCGAGTAAGGTACCTACTCTATACTCTACACCGGCTATCCTTGATGGTTGATATCCGCGGATGCTCCGCCGGCGTATAGATATGAACACGTATTATATGATATCATACGTATCTTACATATGGAGATACAAGACTATTTATTAGTACTGCTGTTGTATGTAGACTATGCGCCGTATTTTATACCAGGTACAAGGTATTTCGTTATTTCGTTATTTCGTTACAGTAGGTCTAGGATATCATTCGATGATATATACCAAACGTATCATATTATGGTGGAAAGATCGATTTCACGTGAAAACACACACGCATATATATATACAGCAGTACAGGACACCTGTTACTAATAAGAAACCGAGATTTTGACCCAGTAAGTTTCTTATTTAGGAGGGGGGGGTGTTTTACACTAACTTCAGCATAAATGCTCCCGAATTTCTTACTTTCCTGTAAATCTCAGCCTGCGTTTCTCATTAACCTGTTTCTTACGAAGTACAGTACTATTAATAGGTGTCTTGTACTGTACCAGGTATGTCATACCTGGCATGTATTATACGTATTTTGATATAAGAGACGCGCATGTTTGGACGTCTGAAAAAGGGCTATGATAGGTGATGTGGATATCAGGCTCCACGGTATCTGTTACAGTTTACAGTAGGAATGGGTACCGCCTCATAATGGCTACAGTATCATATGTCTAATCTTTCAAGTCCTGTTACATCGATAGGCAGTAGGGTCAGCATGAGAAAACCTTCGTTGCTGGTCTCCGAGGAAGGCTAAGCCACACAAGCCACCTCGGTGTACCTCCACACCTGATCCTCACCGAAGAGATACCTGGGAAACCGGTAAACGTGGCCTGCGGTCCTACCGTCCCACCGTCAGCAGACTCGCGTTTATGATTAGATACCTGGTATTTTGTTCTGTAGCTATTTTTGCGTGAAACAATGTCGCACGTTGTGATGTCGTAATGCAAATAATCGTATTTTGAGCCTTGAGCTTTGGGCTTTGGTTACGGACGAGAGGCGAGCGGCGAGAGGTTGAATGAACGAAAAAAAGAAAAAAAGAAATCTCACAGCTGTGATACTCTGCTGTACCTACCTGGGTATTAAAGCAGTAAAGCATGCTGGTAGTATACATACAATACCACGGTGCCAGGTACACGTAACAGGCATCGTGTTATGCCAGGTGCCTGGTACCTGGTATAATTAAGAAAAAAGTATAACATCAGCCGTATAATAGTTGGCCTCAAGTTATGTTAGTATACGAACCAGGACTATTAACAGTGCTACTACTGCTGTACTTGTAGCCCAAAATGCAAACTGTTTGCGTCTATTCTTCATGAGGACATCTCTTACCTGGTATCATACACGCCCCCTAGCACGCGCGATCACGCGATCGCAGCAATATACACACACAGCTTGAAAGGACGAGATTCGACGAAATCCTCAACTATCTTGTCTAATTTTTTTGTTCGGGACACCTGAACGGGACACCGTAACCACGTAACCAGAACGTAACCAGTACGTAACCACGTTAGGTGCGGACGAACTTACCAACCAACACACGGATCAATACCCGACCCGAAACTATATCTGCCTATCTTCCTAACCTTGACCACCACCTGGACATGATCATGTGATGCTTGGTTGCGCTTGCTAAGACTCCACCTCGTATGCATAGATCTCAACACCTTGGCAAGACTCCACGTCGCGACCCCTTCGTAAAGCCTGCCACTATTATACGGCTGACCACCTCGGAGATATGGTACGCACTACTGCTGGTATATATGACAGGTGCAAGAAAAGGGGGCTTTCAGCAGAAGTAGTCTACCGTACCTGATGGTACCCGTATGTCGTCGTACATACTTGTAGTCTATACCCGAGGGTGCCTGGTAGGGGTGTCTCATACCAGGTACTTCGTATGTACTCATACCAGGTACACACGAGTACCGAGTAGACGTGAGCAAGAGAAGGGGCAGCAGAATAGCAGCAATATTGGCAGCAAGAATAGCAGCACGAGCAGCATTACGACGGACGATTGCGCGCAATACCCGGTTTCTTTTTCTTGGGTGTCTCTGATCTCACATTCTGAATTACGATAAGCCCCGGTACAGTCATCGTGCCTAAGTTGCTTCTGCCTCTGCTGCTTCTGCCTCTGCTGCTGCTGCTGCTGCTGCTGCTGTAGGTGCTGCTCCTGCAGTCTAGACTACCACAGGTATGTACCCAGTGTGGCTACTGTAATTCCCCGAACAGGTTCCTTTCCCTGCATTTGGCAATTTCCCGCCGCAAGGAGACAAAAAACAAGTAGTTTAGTTGAGGTCATTATCTCGTTCATTGTATAGCTCTATCATTAGAGAGGGCTCTGCAGCTGCGATAGGCGCAAGCACGGATAGAAGACTACTGACGGCTGCCCTAGGGGTTCCTGGGGGGACAGACAAGGTGGCTACGAGATGGCTACCCTCGAGCAAATACACGCCAACGCCAACACCCAACCGGCTCCAAGTTTTTACGCTGTTGAGCCCATAGTGCCAAGCGACGGGATAATACATGCAGGGCAGGGCCTCTCAACTATTTTCCAGCCTTCACTCCACCAAACCACACCACAGGAACAATTGATGGGGACAGCCTCGCTCGCGCTCAACCCAAGGCAACAATGCTATACATCGCAGCGCTTCTATCCAACGCAGAGCACATGTGCGCTCACTCGCGGTTCAGTCGGCACTAAGAGCGCTGCGAGAGCTGCCGCACAAGGCCAGGCGCCGGCCGCTAGGTACACACAGGCTCGACAAAGTAAGGAAAGGAACATGTCGAGAGAGGACGGCAACACCCAACGACATACCGGAAAATGAACAGCGAAGGGACACCTCGCTCACTGCTTCCCTGAGGCAAGGTCACCTCTCGACGAGGGCCGCGGCTCCAGGCAAGAGAAGGAAGGCCTGCTGCAGCTGGCGGTGCTCCGCCCTGACCTAAGTGAGTAGCAGTAGTTATTTTCCGCAATTTATTTTCCCTGCCCCCGTGTATAAAACCGCCTCCCGGGTAAATTTTAAAATCCGGCGTTGTGCGGTAAAATCTAAATTTGTACTGATTTTGTCAAATTTACCGCTACCGCTCGTGCCGCTCCATACTTGTTCGCCTATGTTTGGTACCTGGTACACAGCAGTATCATATGATTACGAAAAAGGTAGTATAACATCAGCCGTCAACGTAATACCATGCACGTATTATAGCACGTATCATATCGTACGACTTGATACATTCATTATTAACAAATCATGACGACTTGCTGTCATGTCATACCATACCTGCACACTCTACACCTCATCATAATAATAAGTCATGCATGCCCGAAATGTATGTCATTGTATGAAGCTCATCTTCATCTTGTTGTTTATTTTGGCGGCAACGGCCGAGCTTTCCACCAAAAAATCATTGATTGATTGGGTTCATTGACGGCTCCTCCGACCTCCGACGACTCAGACCGACAAGACAAGCGGGAACAAAAAACAAAAACCTTTCAACCCACCTATTAATAGTCGCAGCGTCCGTCCGCGATCCGTGGCTTCACGGCGACGTTCAGCAACGAACGGCAACGCAACAGTGCCATATACTTGCGATGATAATAGCGCGCTTTCCCGCTGCGTTTGCTATTAACTTGAGGATTAACTTCGTTCAAAGTTTTGATTGAGGTGATGCAGGAACATGTGTGTATGTCCGTTTGTTCATACAACAGCTAGCTGTGCTGCTGCAACGCTGCAACGCACCAGGTCCAGCAGAGCAGCAGTAGATCGTGTAAAAAAATATATCGGTTTGTTTCGAATGTCAACCTCTCTCAAAGTTGTATGCTGTGATGCAGGAATATCATCATAATACTCGCAACGGTGTCGGTTCCCAAGGAGACAATCCCGCGGCCCTTGAAGTATACTGGTATGCATACTGTACACTACAATACGAACTGTATACCTATAACCCCGACGCACTCTTAGATAAGAACAAACGTATAATATGTGTTGTGAGCTGGATCTAACTGTTGTAAACAGCACCACCACCTTCCCCGCGGAAATTACCCCGGGTCTGCACGATCGATCTCCTTTCTCCTTTTCCTCCGTTCCCGGCCGTCCCTGCATGTTACACGATAATATCAAAACTGCAACATGACCCCCCCCTTCTTTGCGAGTAAAGGGCCATCTAGCTCCTCGCTCCTGGGGTGGTATCCGCTCCTGTTCACACAATGACGACCACGGCATAGGGCGGCACGCTTCGCAAGGAAGGGTAGCGCCATCAACAAGCAGCGACAGCGTTATTTTCCGTCTACGAGTACGACAATTTCAGTCTCGGCCACGTTCGTTTCTTCTGCACGTCTCACCTCTCAGTGGGTCGCCTTTCCCCTCCTTCCCCCCCCATTCTTCTATGGCCTCCTCTAAACTAAAACTCGGCGCCGACCGACCGCCGATATGGATGCCACCTCGGCGCGCGGTCGTCGATTTTTCTCGGCTCCCTGCGGGGTTCTTCGTCCACATGTTCGATGGTCCCTTGCGTCGGTGCAGCGCATTTATTTGTCGCCAGTCTACCGCCTCCGTCCGCCGCTGCAGATAGGTCCTCCAACTGCTGTCCACAGTGCTACGGAGCCTGTCAAAAAGGGGACTACATTATTTGATTTTCTCACGGATATCCGCGGCCATCACCGCGGCTGTCGGCGGTCATCATCGCGGCTATCCGCGGTCATCCGCGGTTATCCGCGGGAACTGTCGCGGTTCACCGTGGATGTCCGCGGCGACCTCCGCGGCTGTCCGCGGCTGTCCGCGATAAGCCGCGGCTCTCCCCGCGGATACCAGCGGACAGGGTTGTTCGCGGGCAGCCGCGGTGATGTCCGCGGTGATGTCCGCGGTGATGTCCGCGGTGATTCCCGCGTTGATTCCCGCGGTGATGTCCGCGGTGATGCCTGCGGTGATGTCCGCGATGATTTCCGCGGTAATCGGCGACAGAAAATGTCCGCGGTAGTATCCAGATGTTTGCCTCGACGCCCGGCATCATTTTCGGCGATGTCCGCGGCAAAATGTGAACTGATAGCGTTGTGGCACCACCACGGGGCCGTTTGTTATTTCGTCGCATGAAAAACGCCGCGGGCATAGCCACGGATGTCACCGCGGGGAGAGCCGCAGATTTCCGCGGGAGTCTCCGCGTCTACCCGCGGCCATCGTCGCGGATAGCCGCGGATATCCGCGGTGACTCCCGCGAAAAAGACAGATAATGTATTTCACTGTTCCGTACACCAACGCTGACACCGAACTGTCTGGTGCTACGCCCCTCCTACGACTATCGGGCTCCAGTGCCCCCTACGCCACCGTCGAATAGCGCTAGCATTCCCTCGGCGCCGCAGCAGAAATCAAGTATCGTGAGTTCGCCACGCATTGCTCATAAGTCGGCTGAACAAAGTCGGCGCGCAATGCCAGTCATAGGCACCGCCTTGTCCACTTTTCTCGGGCGACCTCCGACCTTCCAAGCGGTTTCCTGGCGTATGTTCCGTCACACCATTGGTTTCCTCCTCAGTTGTTCCAGAGCGTGCCGACAAGGTTCACATCGCCAACGGCGACATCGTCCTTCTGGTTCACAAACCGACCGTCCTTATTTTTTATCTGCCTCCCCCCCAGCGACTGCTGGGGTTGGCGTCGGTTGGCGACGACGCTGTAAAACACGCCTCTCACTACGTGAGCTAGACCACCAGGGTACCGTCTTTTTTTTTTCTCGTTTTTATGTTTTGGCG
>JBBMKB010096773.1:0-10733 GCA_037833945.1 Alaria marginata | reverse complement strand
GCTACCGGGCCAACACGTGTATGCGCTAGTCCTACAACAACCATACTCGTAAAACTATCATATAAACCGTTACAGTAGTTCCTCACTTGTGGGGCTCAACCGGCCAGGAACGTCTAGCCCACAATGTGCAACCCCTGCCGTTGGATAGCTCTTTTGCTTTAGGTGTACCCTTGGAAGGCAGATTTTGGTAAGGATGCAGTACGGTCATTTTCAGTACCTGGTATGTTGGTTTTCCTGACGACCAGAAAATCACATTCTATTGTTAGACACGATTTCAAAATTTGAGCGCGAGCGATTATGGCGATAGGCTATTATACGATCATAAGTCTGAAAGAACGGAAATTGTTCGGCGCCATCAAAAATGAATATGTTTCACCCTTGTATGACGATCGTTTCTCCTGCGTGTTATTGTGCGTTGTGTCAACTCTGCCAGCCTTCCCCGCAACAGAGGAGGCAACGATGCGGGTTGTATAATATAAAAGTGTCTTTAAATCTGACTCTAAATATTGCGCGTGTGGTGCTGTTGTGGCTCTGAACTCTGCACTCTCCACGCTACACTGAGGTTTTGTTTTGCTCAGCTTTCACGTTTTGATATTGCACCAGACAGGCTTATTTTTGCACTGACGATGATATACAAGGCAGCATTAACAGCAGGCGTCTGTGCGCATTAAATGTGCCGGGCACAACTACAGTTATGTTTCTTAAATGTAGCACCTGACTGCTTACACCGGATAAATGAAAATCGCAGCTGCAGTAAACGTATTGACTACAACATCACCAACCGAATCAGTTTCAATGTTTTTTAATAAATATTATGTCAAATACGTCAGCTGTGAGTTCGATCAAATTGATGGTCGATACTCATCTTTCCAAGCTGCGTGATGACCCGGCCGCGCGTTTTTATAGATGTTTTCCTCTTTCAAGGTATAGGTCAATGACCCCCCTGGATGCTGCCAGGGTGAGCAGAAACATTTTACCAAGGGTTATATCGGTCCATATTGAATATTTGCACTAATAATACAACCCGTATGGGGGGAGATAAGATTTAGTACCAACGCGTATCCAGGGAGACAAGATCTGGTACTAAAATTCACTAATATACGTACTCACCTGGTATTTTGTATGTTCTTCGCCGTGAAATAGGATACTAACACCACAGCAATAGCGTGAATTTTGACATCAAGCCGTTAGTAGGTTGATTTCGATGTAGCTCTATCGAAATGATGCAGACGAACGCACAAGGGCGCTAAACTCTGAGTCTTGCATCGCGACAGGTTCTAAGATAGAGGTAGTACTTTTTGGCTCTTCTTGTTTCTGAATGTCGGGGCTCCTTCATCCCAAATCGTCGGAAACGCCTTGTTTTTCAGTCAGTTTGTTTTTGTATACCTAGGCCATGGGTTTGTTCATCGGGTTGCACTTTCAGTTTACTCGAAAATCAGTTGGTTGGTGAGGTTCAGAGCACCCTAAGGCCAGGATCCCCAGAAAAAACGGGCGCACATCTATCGTAGCAGGAGTCTCGCCCCTCATCCGAAGAGGACCCTTGGGTGTATTGAAAATTACGGAGCGGCCGCGAGAACGCCCCTAACCCTCCTACCCCAGGAATTGTTTATTTAAATTGTATATACGTTATGTGAAATCAGTACATCGGTTTGGACGGCCCCTCCTCGTAGTTGCATCACCTGAATGCCATGGAATATTCACAACATTCGGCTACGTCCTCCGCGATATGAACTGTTCAGGAAGGGGCCGAATAGCGACATACCGTTGAAGAATATGCTTATCAAGAAACACAAAAGATACCTGCTATGTGTTCATTACAAATTCAATGTAAGTGTATCCAGAATAGCTAATAATGTTGCTGTTGAATTTGGCTGACAAGGTCGACGAGCAATTGCAGCCATGACTTTAATGTTGCCGTACAAGGTCAAAACCACGACAGGGACATCAGCCTATTTTCAATCATCCATGAGCACTACTCACACCCACCTCTTGAAACAATAATCGCTGATGGTTTAATATCATGGACGTTTCATTTCCCAACCAACGCCTGCACCCAGTGACCAAAAATATTATACACCGTCATGAATGCTGCTTGGGTTCGTCTGACAACGCACCCTTTCGGCATTCGTCTGCAGAGGCCCATGCGTCGTTGAAATTCGGACCGTGGTGCTTGGCCACGAAGCGGATTGCAGTCATGCTGGGTACGACATCTTGACCTCGTATATCACAGATTACACATGTTAATCTGAGATACGTCACAGGCCGGGCCGGTCAGCGGCCCACAATGCAACCTTTCGCGGATCCGGCCCTTTGTTGGGCTATATGCGCCGGCTCGTGACAAGCCTTGACATTTAGGGATGTAGCCGGGTATAAACGGCGCTTTGAGTCATCTCACGGTAGGGGTGTAGCAATTGTTTCGGAGCTCCTAACATGAGGAGCTCAATGTCTCACCCGAATCATGCCTTCGAAGACATTCGTTTGCCCAACCCGACCAACATTTCTATGCGCTGATCCTAAAACGAAAATACTCATAAAAGTATCATACCAACCTGTAGTTCCTCACTTGAGGAGCTCAACCAATCAGAAACGGTCGGCCCAGAAAAGGCAACTCCTTCAGTGGGATTACTCGTTTAACTTAGCACTGGTATGTCGTGGGAACAATGCAGACACTACTAGAGGTAGGATTAGCTGGGTGCAGTACTTACCCAGCGGTAAAGCATCCTACACTAATAAAACACCTTCGAATCAAGCACGGACACCGATAAATCGATATCGCTAGCTATGGAAAATTATCCCTTGAAAAGGTTTCGAACCCCTCTAACGATTAGAATCCTCAGCATCACAGACACCAGCACCAACACTTGAAGAATATGATACTTCGTGGTCCACCGGGAGAGCACCATTATGTCGTGATGATCGCGGTACCCCAACTTTGTCACTACACATGGCAGTACATCGACCAAGGATTTTCCACCAATCAAAATTACCAACCAAAAAAATTGACCAATCAGAAAACTGCGGGCACGAAATCCCTTTCTCTTGTATTGACCTTTTCTGTAACGAAAATGATCTAAATACCGCGCGCTTAGCCCCCGTAGGTCTCCACACTACTGAGGACAGCCGTTAAGCCTAATCCAAGCCAATATATCGTGTCTACCAAATCTGATAGCCAGATCGTATGTATAGTTATTCCATGGGCAGCCTTCCGCCCGCGCCCATTTCAAAATGTCCAATCGATCTGCCTGGACAGCGTTCGTGCATGTCAGCTCATCCCAGGGGCAGCCGTTCAACCGTGCCCATTTTAGCACGGCTAAGTGGCCATGCCTCGCTGCACTGGCACATGTGCGCCTATCCCACGGGCAGCCGTGACACCGTGCCCATTTCATCATGTCAAAGTAGCCTCGTTTGGCGGCCTCTGTGCAGATTCTGGCATCCCATGGGCAGCCTTCTGCATGCGCCCACTGCAGTATGTCCAAACGGTTGGCGTGGACGGCATTGATGGACGTGTCTTCACCCCAGGGGCAGCCGTTACCCCGTGCCCATTTCAGTACCTCGAAATGACCAGAGGCTGCTTCGCCACACGTACCATGACCCCATGGGCACCCTTCTGCCCGCGCCCACTGCAATATGTCCAAGCGGTTTGCCTTCGCCGCGTTGGCGCATGTGTGGCTGTCCCAGGGACAGCCGTGAGACCGTGCCCATCGCAGCCTCTCAAAATCACCTTTCCCAGCTGCGTCACCACACACAAGACTATGTGTACCCCAATCGCACCCGTTAGCTCGAGCCCACTGGAGCACGCCCAGGTGCCCTCCCATGGCAGCCGCCTCGCATACACCGGCGTGGTCCCAGTTGTAGTCGGTAGCCTCCATCCATTCGAGGACATGAAGGTGTCCCCTACCCGCTACCGTCGCACCGGAGTTTCTGGTTCGGGGGCAGCCGTGCGCTACCATCCACTCCAGCGTATCCAGGTGGCCATAAAACATAGCCCGATCACACGCTTGTTGATGCCAGGGGCACCCTTCGGCCCTGGCCCACTGCAACAGCTTTAGGTGGCCCCCCTCGGCAGCCACGTACGTTGTTGTCTCTGTCCAACTGGCACCGTTCGCCCTGACCCATTGAAGCACTTCAAGGTGCCCACCCTTGGCAGCCATGTAAGCGACCTCATCTGTCATGTAGGCACCGTTCGCTCTCGCCCACTGAAGCACCTCTAGGTGTCCTCCGACGGCTGCAGCTTCACACGTTCTCCAATGCCAAGCACAGCCATGAGCTCGCGCCCACTTCAGAATACCGAGATGTCCACCCCCGGCAGCCTTCAAGCAAGTTGCGCTACTCCAAGGGGATTTTTCCGCAACTGCCCACTCCAGGATATGAAGATGCCCCGAACCTGCCGCCTCGCTGCAAGTACTGCTGTCCCAGTCGTGGCCGTTCGCACGCGCCCATTTCAGAATGCGCAGATTCCCTCCCGCCGCAGCTGCTTTGCAAACGGACGCTCCCCAGCAGTTATGGCGTAGTGCGATCTTGATCAGATCGAGCTGCCCCTGGGCAGCGGCCTTGAAGCAACCTCTGTCGGGCAAGCAACAACCGTTCCTGAATGCACACTCCCAAACGTCTACGCCGCAGTGATCGACGATGCGGTTGCTTACCACCGCTTCAATGCTCAGGCCGTTATCGAAGCTCCACTGCAGCTGCGATGCAGAAGTGTCGGCCGTTATGGCTTGCGTCATTTTTGGGAGGTCTCCCCAGGCAATCCGCCAGTCCCTCGATACACCGGCAAAAAACGCATGCTGGTCGGATAGGAGTATCGCCAACAAGGCTAGGACATCTCGATTGGTGCCTGGCCCAAATTCCACTCGGGTAGGCTCAGTCTCGGTAGCATCGGTCCCGGACACGGTGTTCCCGGTTCTGAAGGTAAGACAGATCACGACGGTAGGAACAATGGTTTAAAAAGTTTGGAGGCTTACCGAATACGTCACAAAATCGACACAAATATATGTGAACGGAGCAGCCCAAACCGAGAACGTCCACTTTTACACGTTGGCATCCCCTTAGAGAAACATCGAATCAAAAACAACCAACACTAGTTGCCCTTGGGCGTCTTCATTGTTAGCCTTAGCGCTACGACGCCATCGCTCTAAGTAATGGAATCCGACCAACGGCTACGCAGGCGTCCAGAGTGACCTTAACGTGCGCTGCCCTAGGAAATGTCAGGTTTCGAAGCCAACGAGGAGACACGTCATCCCGAGCAATACTACAGTAGGCTAAACCGCAATGAAATGTAACAGCATGCACTACAATTCAGGTGAACGTAAGTTTCAAATGTCGCAAAAATAGTTGCAAACCTAGACAGAGTGATTACCTGGCACATGGTTGAGATGGTTCTCGTTTCGTCATCTTGGCATTCGGGCTGGCCATGCTGATCGCTGCTCAAGACGACGACCAGCGCTTCGTTCTACGGCGGCACCACCTGCATCATCGGCAGTAGCACCCACGCGTAAAATGACAGACAGACGTCTTGTTGGGAGGGGTTTGTAAAATGTGCCTATAGTCTAGTAGTTAAGTAAGAACACAGGATGTAGAGGTAAAAAAATAACCGCAAGTCGAGGGAGGGTGGCCACGTAAGTCCCAACTGCTGTTCGAATAACAACAAATGAGGGACAGCGATGGTACATAACGCGGCACGGAAGTGTTGTTGGCGGGTGGGTATGCATCCGCGTTGAGGCTGTGGTTCATAGTTGTCAGCAGCAGCACAATCGAGGATAGTTTCAACAAAGACCGTGTTACTCGGTGATGGCGGAGCGACTGGAACAAAACTTCGCATCAGTGCGGTCTTCTTAATTCGGGGTTGCATTCCTAGACGTCGTTTTTCGAATCCAAAGCACACGTGTTATCGCAAGTATCGTAAAACGGCACGTGTATGCCTCCACGACAATTCACCACACCGTATAAACCAATGTAAACGCAGATAGTGCCAACGTGGGAGGGATGTACATTATTTCATGTTTTCGCCGACCATCCGCGCCTAGCCGCGGATACAGTCGCGGACGTCCGCGAACGTACACGGGCGTCCGTCGAATCCCGCGGACGTCCGCGGATGTCGACGGACGTCCGCGGATATATCCACAGACGTCGGTGGCTGTGTCCACGGTGACGTCCGCGGCTGTGCCAATATGAATGTCCACGGCAACGGCTGCGGACATGTCCGCGACCAACTCCGTGGACATGCTGACATGAGTGCACTGGTAGGGCGGGAGGCGCTCTGCTTCCGCACGAGGTAAGGACGTGGTTCGTTCGCCTTCGGCTCCTCACGGTTTTCAGTATCAGGTCGCCAAGTGGGAACGCTCCCGGGCAGGGGTCGGATCCCGGAAGGCCACTTGGAAATGGGAGCAGGTTCCAAGCAAGCTCAAAACGAGCGTGCCGCCGACTTTTATTGCAGCCAAGGGGCTTCCGCGGACAAGGCATTGCTGCGGATATAACCGCGGAACATAGACATACCCACGGACGTGTCCGCGGCTGTCCGCGGACACAGCCTCGAAAAAGTTAGATGATGTACATCCGTGAAACCTGGCGACGACATGTATAACTGTACGGTATATGCTGCTGATTTCGGAACTGAGCACGGAAGCTTTGGAGGGTAGGCGGCGAACATATTTCGCGTCTGGCAGGGACAAAAACATCAAGCAATCATGCTGCGGCCAAAGTTAGACCTCTTACTGTAAGTCGGGCGAAAACACAAGTGCTCTTCGACAGATCGAGCCTTGTCTGAGACTGGTTTCGAGACACGCTTTTCCCCGAACAAACCTCTGCCGAATAGTGGTTCAACGACGTAACCTCGATCGGCTTGGGCCGCTATGCATGCGGGCTGCGCTGCGTCAATATCGCTTGACATGACCGGTATATTTGGTGCCTTGATCTGCTATCCACGAGGGTATAGTAATTAGTAGCAGTAGCCCGTGCAGCAGTACTGCTGTACATTGACAGAGGTCCATGCCTCCAAAACGGGAATATTTGCGTGCGACGTATGTACGACGCGAGATTTTATCAGCGCTCTGCACTTCAGACACCAACAAATGTGTTCCCGGAAAAGAAGCTCGCCCGCGCGTAGTCCATACGTGCCAGTATGGCGCAGGCTGTGGACTTTCTACTCACTTCACCATGCTTGGTACACCAGGCATGGGCAGTGAGGTGGTTGTACAGCACACATGCAGAACAGAGGTCAAGTGGCGCACTCGACGCATTTTTTCAAAAATCCGTCGTGTAAATGCCGCCGGGCAAGGAACAACGACCTCGTGCCTATTCCAACAATGCATCTTTGTTGTTTGGTGCATGGCCGCAGCTAGCTGCTGTGTTGCTATAAAACAGTGCATGCCCGGTACCTGGCACCTCACATCTCGCATCTTGTTGATTTTGCCGCATTTTGGATAAACACGAACGGTTTACGAGTGTAGAGGGCCAATCTGAACAGAATCCTGCTGTGAATTCAACACTAAAAAGTCACACACGTTTCGGCTAAAAGGCACCAAACACCTGAAGGCCGAGATAAAGCGTGTGTTAACAATGCGGCGTAATTGACTGCACCGAAACAATATCTAGATATTAGAGTTAGCCAGACACCCGGGGATGGGGGTTGGATATGACCCCCCGCAAAGTAAAACCGGAAAAAACGAGCGTGCCCTATCCTTGTACCAAACACGAGCAGCGCGACTTCGTGAAAGATTGTACAATAATACTGATAGCACGCTCCGAAACATATGAGCTTATACAAGTGGCCATTTGCCGTGTCTGCAGCACGTTGTCTCAAAAACCCAACCTTAGTATATACGTCGGACGTTGGTCACAAGGTACCGAAAATCCTGATAGGTCTACAGCAGTTGGGCCTATATAATAATGCGGTTCGAATAAAGCGGCCACCCGATAAAGGGCGGTTGAAATCGGTTGGCACAACTGTAAGTCTGAGTACAACTTCCTATACGAATAGGGCGGCCTCTCGATATAAGGCGGCCAAACTCCCTTCGAACTACCGGTATACCGCCTTATAAAGGCCCCACTACTATATTAGGTTGTCTAAACTGACACCGCAACCAACGCAAGTGGCCACCTGCGTACTACGTACGTAGAACGCAGGTTAGTTTCCACCAAACAAACCAAGGTGCTATTAATAGCAGAAGCTACCTGCTGTAGATATGGGTATACGTGGTATTTGGATAAGCTTGTGGGCGGACGCTTCAAAGCAAGCAGCAAGCTCACTGCGCTGCTGGGCATCTGAACTTAACCTTTCTTTGGCATGCCCAGAATATGATACAGCCAATATGACCCAGACGCTGAACACACACACATTACCGTATATAATGTATGAGCGCACCTATTGATAGTCCACGTGCCAGGCGTGATCGCCGATAGCAAGCATCACGCACAGGGCCCTCAACCTTGGGGGGGGGGTGCAGGTTGTACAAGCACGAGTACGTCATAGAGCGGGCTTGACCCGGGTTCCGAACTCGCGATCTGGGAGTTCTCTCGTATCTAAAGAGGCCACGCCATGAAACGTCCGTGGCACGCAGCAACGTCCCCCAATCAAATCGCGATGTTTACGTGATATATTGTTGATTGTAGTGTTGGATATCGTACAGGGAGTTTCGATACATCGTTCGATAAAAAATTAAAAGTATCGAACAGAAAAAAACTCGGTATTTTCGATAATAAAAAAAAGAAAAATGTAAAAAGAGGGAATCCCATGAGGCGATGCTATGGGGCTATCCCATGGGACATACATCCTACGGGAAATATACCCTATAGGCTGCCCCATGGAACATCTCATCATGAGAAATCTTATGGAGTCCGCGACATCTCATGGGATCCCATGGGATGTCCCACGGAATGTCCCGTGCGACTATCCATTCCAGAAGACGTCCGAGTAGATATCCCATGAGATAGGCCACATGCCATGGGTCATCCGATGGGTCATCTTGTGGGACATCCCATGAGATGTATGGGATATCCCGTGGATGAAATATCTCCCACAGGTATGGGGTTTATTGTCCTATGGGATATCCTATGGTATGAACGGCCTCCCATGGGTTTCCCATAGTATGCCCTATGGGATGTCCCACCAGATGATGGACATCCCAACAGACGTATGATACGAACTGGAATTGGGCAATCTCATGGGATGACCCGTGTGATATCTCCCATAAGATGTACATGAGATGTACCACAGTACATCTCATGGGATGTATACCATGATATATATCTCCCGTAAGACGTCACCCAAACGACATCCCATGGGCCATCCCATTGGCTGGCCCGTAGGACCTTTGGCATACCATGGGACGTTCCATGGGGTTATTAAGAGACTACGGGACATGGGGAAGCTCATGGCAAAGGTCACCGGCAAAGCCATATAACTCTCGGCATCCCATGCAACAGCCCGTTGGAATTTTACCCGATGTTGGACATGCCATAGAATGCCATATATGTTTTCCGAGGGGATTTCCTCTAAATTATCCCATGGGATATAGACAGCTTATCGTGCAGATCGCGCAAAAACAGCTAAAAGTATGAACATGGGCGGGTGGGCCGTGGGCTGTGAGCGTCGGTTTTTGCCTTCATTATCGTTATCGTTGTCGCAGTTTTTTTGCCTTTATCGTACCGAAATGTTATCTGTTTCGATATTGAACACTAGTGTTGGATATCGTACCGAAAATTTCGATATATCGTTCGATAAAATAAATAAATTATCGAACCGAAAAAAGTTCGGTGTTTCGATAATGTTTTCGATGAATCGATAAATGATAACGATACGATAAACCGATAAAAAGGCCGAACGCCCCCCAGCGGGAAAGGGGACCCACAGCAGCAATCATCAGTCGTACCTAGCGAACGAGAGCCACCCACCACAATCGCTAAGTAAGATGGATGGCCCGTGAGATTTCCCATGGGATGTCCCATTGGCCCATGGGATTTCCCATGGGATGTCCCACTGGCCCATGGGATATCCCATGAGATGTCCCATGGGAATCCCATGAAGCCATATACATGGGACACATCCCATAGGATATATCCCTTCAGACATCCTATCTATGGGAATTATAACCTACAGGCTGTCCCATGGAACATATCATGTATGAAGTCCGCGACATCTCGTGGGATCCCATGTGATGTCCCACGGGATGTCCCTGGAATGTCCCTTGGGACTATCCGTCGCATAGGACGTCCGAGAAGATGTCCAATGAGATAAACGACATGCCATGGGTCATCTTGTGCGACATCTCATGGGATGTATGGGATCCCATAGACAAACCCCATGATATGTATGGGATATCCCGTGGGATGAAAGACCTCTCATATGAATGGGATTTATTGTCCCATGGGATATCCCATGATATGAACGACCTCCCATGGGCATCCCATAGGATGCACTGTGGGATATCCCATCGGACGATGGGCATCCCAATGGACGCATGATACGAAGTAAGATATGGGTAATCTCATGGGATGACCCATGTGAAATCCCCCATGAGATGTACTACTCATGGGATGTACTATGATATGTCCCATAAAATGAACGCCATCCGAGCATCTCATGGGTCATCCCATTGGACGGCCCGTATTATTATGAAAAATGTATAAACGACAGCTGTCGACGTAGAAGTCAACTGACTCAAGGTTTTACCACGATCGCCCGCAACAAAAACACCACCAGCTCTCCGGTGGGACACAAAAACCAGTCTAAAAATCAA
>JBBMKB010096762.1:0-10734 GCA_037833945.1 Alaria marginata | reverse complement strand
ATAATGTTCTTGTCTTCATGCAAGAGGCTGGTGGATCGACGTAGGAGTGAGCTGCTAAACACAATTGCCCCTCTACTTGACCCCTATATATCACGCACAGAGCCATTTCGTCGAAAGCACCGCCACAATAAAAAGTGAAATGGCATTATACAATGACGTTATACAAGGCCGTACAGGCTGGTGAAAGTGACATCGAGCTATCCACGCACGCGGGGAAATCAAAACTTTGCAAACAAGGCGTCTACAGATGCACTGGAAACATCGTCGCTGTTGCTCAGGAACTCCCGCTCGAACTCAGGGTCCGATCTGTCCCCAATCTGACGAGCTATATCCTCAGCAGAACTCGGTGGCTGACAGAAAAAAAAAATCCGAGACGAAAGGCAGTTGAAAGGATACGAACGCATGCATGCATAGAAAGATATTAGCACGGTGGTATCCCATGAATGATAACAGTTAATCATGCTCATGTAGACATACGTTAAGGTAGCGTCGGCTCCAAACCACCTTTTGTATGTTGTGTGCTGAAGTATATATGTCATCACGATTTTCGCGTTCGGATTTGACCGCTGGCGTGCCTCAAACCTGTACTCGTAGGAGATGCGGCTTCTCTTGCGCATCAAGTATAGGTGGCTGGTACATACGACAAAGCAACCGTCGTATATACCTGGTACAGTAGTAGTGACATGTACTACCGCGTATCATCCCCACACACGTAAAATCTTCGCTAGCAAATATGTTGGCCTTCCGTGTCACCGTACCTGTGGCGTGCTAGCATACGATATTCCTGGTATGGTGTTATGATACGAGAAGGATACGGGACCACCTAAACTCCTCACGTCGGGAGCTCTCTACTCTACTCTACTCTACTGTATATACATACACTTTGACAAATATGAAAGTGCAGCTTGTTGATGAACCGTAACTACAGTACTGTACTCAAATTGAATGAATTCATGCTACTGTGCAGTGCTGTAATTCAAGGCATTCCTTTTTTTCCGAGTCAAAGCAGGCCTTTATTTATTATGGCCTAGGTGTGTGTCGAGTATCATTGCAGAACGCATACGGTACCCTCCAACGACATTGGGTAGTTTGTTATTACTGTACAGTAGTAGTCTAGTTAGAAACAACAACCCCATCAGTCCCAAACATTGCAGCACGCGTCACCTTCCCTATCACCCCATCACCAGTAACGGTGTCCAGGAAAAGGCATCGTAGCATGGGCGGGGGGGGATGTTAGTCGTAGTCGCTGAGGGAGCGCGAGGATGGAGCCTAGGCTTGATTGACGTTGGGGGTCGCCGAGGGGAGGATTCAAGGGGTTGCCATGATACTGTAGTCTAATAACTGAGGTATTTGTGATTTACCCTGCCGTTTGGGTTTTCTTGCCGACGTCTTGTTAGTGGCTGGCTGTGAGAACATACTTCGACGTTGTAAACTTTAATATATTACGGGGGACCATAGTAAATAGGACCAAATATTGTTAGCAAAAATAGGGCACCATATAGGTTTTTGTGTGTAGCATAGGTCCTATTTACTATTTTCTTGCCGACGTCTTGTTAGTGGCTGGCTGTAAGATCATATTTCGTTCGAAGTAATAAACTTTAAAGTAGTAGGAATCTCCTTTCGCATTCGTACGTACAATGGAGAAACGTCGGAGTTCGCAGGTAACGTACCGCAAGCTTTCCTCGTTCGAGCTGGTCCCAATCGAACTTTTCGAAAAACGGGTGCGACGTCACCGATTGGCTTCCCTGGCTCCCTAGTCGTGCCCCCTGTTTAGGCTGGAACGTACGGAAGGCAAGCATATTGGGCTTTGAATTGGGTGCTACGACATGAGGAGTAGACAGGGACCGACATGTATCGTCAAATCATGTCTGATTCGGACCTCCCCGCCCAAGTAACTACCAAACAACGTTGGAACCTCGTTATGTTCTGCTACGCCTACTACAGAGGACCGTTTTAGATATAACCCACGATGGACGCCGAAAACAGTTATTGATCGTGTGTTTTTCCCTGTTTGGTCCTGATTACTACGGTACAGTAATATGTTCTACCGTAATAAGTTATCGTCGGGCAAGTGAGGGGTCTCGGAAACAGTAGATCATTCATCATTCATCATTCATCATTCACCATTCATCATTCATCATTCATGCTTCAGTGCTTCAGTACAGCGAAAGCGGTAGAACAGAATACCAAACTTGCTTAGCGCTAGAGCGCCGCGCTAGCAGCATCGATACTCTATCCGCGATAAACGGTTGCAACCAGGGTCGTTATCGGCAGGTGAAAAACACCTTTATATATATGTAGACTATATGCACACAGTAGTCTATAGTTACAACAGTTCGTAAGAGCAATAAATCGGCAATGCGTAGCATATACTAACCTGGTATCAGACAAGAGACAGGTTTGCGTTTCTGAAGTGCTCGGGTTGCTATCTCCTTCTAATCGCAGCCGCATGCGGTCGTACGGCTGATAGGCATGGTTCAGCAGGAGCAGCATGTACGCGTGCCCCGTCTGGAATGCTCTAGTGCAAGCGAGGCCTCTCTCCGCGCAAGGTCTATTCCGCCACCAGAAATGTTGTGCGACGAATACAGTACGCAACAGCAGTTAAGAGTCTCCTATTTTGGCCAAGGCTCGCCGCGTATTGTGATGCCAACGTTGAGCGCAGGCTCTTAAAGGCTATTATACAGGATTTAGAGTGGCGTCCTTACAGCTGAACACAAATGCTTCGCTGTAAATTCTTAAATTACATAAAAACTCAACCTGAAATTATTAACTAACTGCCAAATTCTTAAACACATGTCGCGTACTGTATGACATGAATCACACAGCCGGAAAGGACGGAGCCGTACCTCAAGGAAGGCGCGCAAAATATGTTGCACAGAGCTAGACATTCCTCCAGGGAAAACTAGTCTCTCCGGCTTGAAGGACGCTATGCTTGTGTACACCTGTGAAAGTTATGCGGCGGGTTCGTGGATATTGTTTACACGTGTGTTTATGCTGTAACGAGGAGCAAGAAGTTCGATATGAGCGAAGCGCAACGAGGATTATTTTTTTCTGAAAGAAAATCCTCTTCTATAAGTATCGGGTGCGGGGGGGGCGTCCCGGGTGGGCGGCACACGCGAACGGTAAAAAGCGGAATGAATATCCATTGACCTGTATCCTGAAAGAGGAACACCTCTGTAAAAACGCGCGGCAACAGCATCACGCAGCTTCCAAAGATGAGGATCGACCAATAAATTGATCGAACTCACAGCTGGCGCATTTGAAGTAATTTTATACAAAATATAAAAACGAAACGCTGCAGGGTGAAATGTTTTTCAGTCTCGATTCTCGCTCAGTTTGTTTGTGAGTTCGATTTGGAACAGAGGTCCTTTTCGCCGTGCGAGACATATATAGCACCGATTCCGACACGGCCAGGTCCTATTGACACACGTATAATAGTAGGTCCTTCCTGCACTATTTTTGTTGCAAGCCATGTCGAGGTCTGCGAGCCAGGGATGTCGGCGTCTCTAGCTGCAACCTGCCCTTGGACCTACCCACGCGCGGGTACTACCCATGTAGGACGCTATGACACTATACACTTCGCCAAGCAACCGCGGTCTCGTAGGGGTGCCTACTTTTCTACAAATGCAGCTGCGGGCACGGGCGTTTTGTCTACCACACACGTGCAGGGGTCCCCTATGACATGCTTTCAGAGAGGGGGTCGGTGGGGGTGCGTGCAGCTCGTCGGACACTGCGTGTGCTGCTGTGCTTGGATTCGTCGATTGAAAGTTCACGGCCGCTGTTTTCTCTCGTCTTCTCGTTATTCTACCGTGACGTCTTACGAGTCAATACTGCAAGTTCAATATACAATACCGTGACGTTTCGGAAACAATACTGAAATTTGAGTGCCAATACCTGTGTCTCCGTTGTATCCTTCGCAAAGGGAGTCTCGCCGCACAGCATATCAAAAAGAAGGATTCCCAGAGACCAGTAATCCACTGCGAATCCGTACCCCTGCCCCGATACTTCCTCTGGTGCCATGTAGTGCGGGTCGCCAACCAGCGTATACGCCTGCCTCGTTAAGCGTGCAGCAGACAACGTACAGCGTGAAGGACAGCATGGGAGAGGAATGTCGGAAGTGAAAGGTGGCGGCTGCTGCGGCACAAGCTTTCTTCCAAACGGTTTGCCTCCGAAAATGAATCACCACGAGCGCGCGTCCACCCACACTACACTAGGATGAAGCCCTAAACCTGAAGTTGCACAGGTATGAATATCCTTGTTGCGGAAAAATATTTGGAGTAACCTGCCCCTGACCTCCAGGTACATCGTAGGTATACTTCTTTGAAAAAACTGTTTCCGTGTTGGTTGCGAGAAGCTGGGCTTCAAGTGCACGTCTCGTAGCGCTTCGGCAGCGGCTCAGCGTTCCTTGGTGCATAACCATCGCCGCAGATGCACCTTCCGATACGCATCCACTTAACGGTTCGCCAGCATTCAGTATTTCAGTGAAATGCTCGCTATTCAGAAGAGTGTTTCAGAGCACGACTTGTGTATACCTGACCTTGTGTCCATCCATCTTTTTGGCACAGGTGAAGTCGGCCAGCTGGACATAGCCCAGATCGGTAATGTAGACGCAGTTCGGGGTGACGTTCCGATGCAAAATGCCTTCCTCGTGAAGCAGGACTATTGCCGATACCAGACAGGCGGCGTAGAAGCGTGCCTTAGCCTGAGGAGCCAGTACGGCGAACGAACGTCGAAAAGGGGTTGAAATCGGTACCCTTCACGACTAATTATTCCCGAGAAAATGTCTTCAAAAGTAGTGGTCGTTGATAAGAATCGCCCTGAGAGGCGATTGGAACAAGGCACAAACCTCCATCAAATCAAATCAAATCAAATCAAATCAAATCAAATCAGGGTTATTTCTTGCGAAATTATAGGGTGAAAACAGCGCACGTCGTCTCGGATAGGTGGGTGGCTAAGAAGGCTTCGTGCGTGCAGCGGCAGGCGGGGGTTGAAGAGCATCGCCTCTAGCCTGCAACAAACGTGCTCAACAAACGTCGGCTCCTGCGTCCTATACTTTGCTGAACAAAATACGGGACACTCATTATATTAATATTATGAAGCGGGGAGGTTAGAAAGACAGGTCGATAGTTACAGGATGTAAGAAATCCGGGAGCCGTCGTACCGAAGTTAGTGCAGAAAGCACCCTCTCACAAATAAGAAACCCGAGCCTTATAGCAAAGAACGCACCCTCTTCCAAACAAGAAAGTCCACCTGGCTCGGTAGCTGTAGTTCTTACTACGGTAAATTCCTGTAGTGTACCTCAATAATCGTTTTCTGCCGTGAGCAACCATGCTACGGTAACAGCGAACCTACCTCTATTTTTCTGAAGACGCCTGGTAGGATAGAGGTATACTACTCATAGTATTCAAATGCTATCAACATCACTTTTTGGCAAAAATATGGTCGTCCCTTAACCCTAAATCGTGGCGATGTCGTTCTTGTTAGCCAACATTTTTCGTGGTATAGTTAACGTTAACGCCGTGTGATCGTTCGTCGGGTTGCTCTTTCCTTTTTTTACTTTTTTACTAAAAATCAGTTTTTTTAGCGTGGTTTATTGTACGGTAATACTCCTCAAGCTAGCAGTTTCAGAAAACATTCGGTTGGGGAGCTCTGTGCCTCGCTCTCAACCTAACTCCGACACCGAATGAAAATTCAAACCCGATGAACAGTCGCATAGCCGCTTATACTATTAATACTGTAGGTATGCAACGAACAAAATTGGCAAACACAAATGACGTTGTGTGATGATGTCGGCTACTACTGTAGTAGCTCCTCACTTGAGACCCCGACGGTCCGAAACAGTTTGGCCAGAAAGTGCTAGGTACGGTGGGGGGCTCCCAACAGTGCCGGTTGAATAATGCCACTGCCCTCTATAGTGCCGGTAGGATCGCTTTGCACGACTGGGACTCTCTATGGGAGCTATGCACATACGCCTTATCCCCAATAGTGCCGGTGTCCTGGATAGTGCCGGCATATCGGGTTGGCACATACCGGCACTAGTGGGAGCTTCCCACTGTACCCCTATCGCAGCACGAGGCCGAAGAGGTCAAACAGGCCAACGGTGCTCACCTCGGGTAGCTTGCCGTGCTCCAGAAGACTGCCCAGCTCGCACAATACAGGTTGCTTATAGATAGAATAGACACACTGGAAGAAGTGGTAGGGGGTCAGAGTAAAACCACGCAAACGAGTTCAGCACGTGAGATGGTCACCTTGGCTTTAGGGTTTCCGTTGTCAACTCTGCTTCTTCGAAACGGGCGAGAAGAATCTTCGGAGGAATGTGCTGTGAGCGTCATTAGCCACAAATGAATCGGAAATTCGCTCACCGGCGCAAAACGACATCGATTATGAGAAGTACTTATTGAGCACTATGGGGCCCACGTTAATATTCTAACGCCATCTAGGGTAAATATAGCCGTCGCGCGTGGATTGTGGCATATATGTGCTCCGACCAGAGCGCATTGTACGATACACTGACAGGCTGACAGGCGTTATATGGGTGTGTTGTGAAGGACAGCCACCTACGCATTACAGTGTCCACCTTTGTGCTCTGTAGTGTAAGCAGCTGGGTGGGAACAAAAAGGCTGAGCTTTGTCAGGCCTGACAAGATGTCGCTCTCCTCGACGATACTTCTCTCGGACCCCTCCAGCACAAGTCCTTTCTTGAGAGATGTCTGTATCGGGTGGGGGATTAAGAGCGGATGCATTCACGAAGGTGCGTCGCAGGAACATGTCAGAGTGAAGAGCAAACAACGACATTTGGGCAAGCATGGAGAGGTTGAGTTTTGTTAAGCTGAAACAATCAGTCGCTCTCCGCGATGATACGTCTCTCGAACTCCTCCAGTTTCTTGCGAGATGTCTGTCTTAGTCAGGGGGGGGGTTAAGAATGGAACCATCCACAACGGTGTATCACAGGAACATGTCAGAGGGTAGGGAGAAACAACGACTACAAACAACAACGAAGGTGTGTTCCGGAAACGTGGCGGAGGGTAGTAAAAACAACGTCATGCACACATGAAGGGAGGGGTGTCAAGAAGCATGTGGGAGGGAAGACGAAACAACCACCCCGAAACAAAACAAAACCGACATGGCCACACGAAGGAAGGCGTGCCACGGAAATGTGTCAGAGGTGAGAAAAAACAACGACATGGACACAGGAAGGAAGGCGTGGCACGGAAACATACTAGAGGGCAGGAGAAACGATGACACGGAAACATTAATCAAGTCGTGCCATGGGAACATCTCAGAGGCCGGAATAAACGGTGAGACCGTTAGTAGTCGGTCTGCTTCTGGCCTAAGTAGTTGAAGACGGCAAAAGAAAACCGTTCGGAGAAACGTCAGCGTAGAGTGTGCTGCCGACATAGCGGGCGTCTTTGGACAAATAAACTTCGACGAAGCGACTTTTGAAAGCCTCTACAATACGCATACAAACGAAGGTGCGACTAACAGTAAGGGTGTATCAGGCCTTTAAAGCGGGGGAAAAGAAAGATGCGCGTTCGGAGCAACGAAACCAGTAATTTTTGCCGGAAGCGTCTGTCGCGTCCCATGGAGGCCGTGTTTGCTATTTCAAAGGGTGATAGAAAGAAGCTTCTCTGCCTTGCAAGGCAAAACACGGCCTCGGTCACTTTCGCTCCCTTCGCCTTGCCTCGTTAAAAATAGGTGAATATACAAGTTTTTGTCTTTATGGTGGGTACTGAGTACTGCTCGTATGCCCCCCCCGGAATGGCGCGCGATTGCTCGTTGGCGGGCGATTACAACTATTAATATATACGATGTACATCTTGACGCTGCATTGCCTTGCGGGTTGAAGCAATGCACTAGGATGTGCGGCTTCCCAGTTATGTCGGCGTTGCCGTAGAGGCGCTACCCCTACATTAGTACGCATGGTTTAGACGCTTACGGGTAGAAGAGCAGTAGCCCGCGTCGTTTAGACATTTAGAGGTACAATGAAGTGCATTAGCCCGCGTCGTTTAGACGTTTAGAGGTACACGTGCATCAGCCCGCGTCGTTTGGACGTTGAGAGGTACAAGTGCATTAGCCCGCGTCGTTCAGACGTTTGGAGGTATACAAGTGGTCACCTTCACAGAAAAGGTGGATTTGGTCTTCTTGTGTCTATACCGTCCGACGAAACTCGACGATCCGAGCTGGACCGCCCAAGCCTTCAGCTCCAGATCTCGACCAGTCGTGCCCTTTTCGATCGAGAGAAGTTGGGAAGTGAGTACAAAATGTTCAATTTCAGTAGCCACTTTACCGCTTCAAACAGTGTTCCACTCTTCTTCCAAGTGGTTTGGGCCCAAAGCATACAAAGCACAGCGGGGGGGGGGGATGAACGGGGTTTAGCTAAATCAATAAGCAAGGTTATGCGAAGTCACGGATAGTATGCATTCGTTGTGCCTAGCCGTGCGGTCCGCTGAAGGCACTGGAAAAATGTGAAGGAGGAGGCTTCGATATAGCAGTGGCCGGTTGTGGTGGGCAAGGAGCGTTGTGGCGAACAAGGAGCTAAATACATTATCACGGAACGCCTTGGGGTTCGATGATGGTGTGTCCGACAGGTTCGATGAATCATGATGGTGTGGCCGGTGTCACGGACAGCATAACCCCTGGCGTTAGATATCTGGTAATGTACTATTACGGTGGACCATAGTAAATAGGACCAAATGTTGTAAGTAAAAATTGGAAATTATATGTTTTTTTGTGTTTACGGTAGGTGGTCCTATTTACTATGGTCCCTCGTAATAGTAGATACAGTATCATAGATATTTTAGTGACTATTGGTAATATAGTAACTATTAGTGATACAGAATTGGCCACACCAAGCAAGCGGGCCTACTGGGAGCGCAACGTTAGAAGCTACACGACACGAAAACAGGCCGCGGATGCTCCCACTGCTGCGAGTTAATCCTAAACAGTTCGCGCGATCGCATATTTCGTAATGTTGGTCGATGTATATTCGATCCATTCATACAGTAGGAGTATGATAGAGTCTATGCTTTCTGCGTATCCAAAGTATACTTGAAGAGCTCTTCACCTCACCCCATAACCTAATATGTACTATTACGGGGGACCATAGTAAATAGGACCTACGGTAAACACAAAGACTTACATATTTACCTATTTCTACTGACAATATTTGGTCCTATTTACTATGGTCCCCCGTAAATAGGAAGAAAAAGGAATGTGCACCCCGATGAACAATCCGACGGCGGCCAGCACAAACATTTTCAAAGCTTAAAGGGTATTCCAACAACATTGGCAACTTCCCGGGTTAGGGAAGCCTCTTCAAAGGCAAAAATGCTTGGCCCCGACGTCCTACCTCTATCGCAGCGCACGGTTGTCTTAGCGCATGGATCCTGAAGACGCTAAGTAAGGTCGATTGCTTTTGTTGTTGCTCATAAACGATAATAACGGCCGTCACTCCGAATGCACATACAGCACATACAGTAGGTCGAATCTGGGGCGATACTGCGAGGCTTCCGTCCCTCTCCTTCACCGCTTAACCCTCGGCTATCCTTGCCTCCCCTTGGTCGACTACGAATTGGCGGAATGCACTGTACTGGTACACGTTTTGCGGCAAAAGGTTCGTTGTTGTTCAAAAACCACTCTCGGCCACCACCCTGGATGCGCGTACAACACTTTAGGTCTGACCTGGAGCGATGCTACAAGGCTTCCATCCCTCTCCTTCATCGCTTCCCCTTCCGCCGTCCTCGCCCCCGCTTGGTCGATCACGGATTGGAGTCGACCCAATTTGGCTTCCATTGTAGAGCGGCGTAGAGACAGAAGCCGAGTCTTGCCGGACGAGACAAACGATCCCTGCGAGGAAGCGGCATTGGGGTAATATTACGAACGAACCGAGTTTCAAGCTTACGACGGCACAAACAAAAAAGGGGGCTCCTTTCCCAGCCCCGTGTGCCCGAACCTCCGTGTCCCGTGTCCCGTCCTACTACCGGAATCTCCCAAACAGAACTCAAAATAAATGTAAATCGTTGTGTGAGTATGTCATATCGTCTCCTTCAAACATCAAAAATAACTCCTTCAAACATCAAAAATAATCAATTAATTAATTACACCCCCCCCCTCGTGGCGAAAATAAGATCAACAATAATTAATTAATTTCACCCCCCCCCTTTTGGCAAAAAACAATAATGAATTTCACCCCCCCTGGGTTATCGCAAAGTGCGCCCCGACCAAGGAAGATCGAGGCCACATAATATATATACTCGTATGTATATACGGTAGGACGGTCACTTTTTGGGGAGGTGCTCTTTATTGCCCGCATCGTGTTCGACTGTCCTGATTCCCACGCACACAGTTGGCGACAATGCCCATCATTCAAGCTAGTTAATCACGAGTCCCGAAGCATATAAATTTGCAGGATGGTACTATAGTAGAGTACCTTTATCGGCAAGTCGTGAAGAAGAGCCGTCTCTCCGAAGTATCCCCCCACGTTGATGTTCGCCACTTCTTCTCTCTCGTGTCCTACCCCAAGGTAGCACTTCACCTAACGTACAGCAGAAGTAGTGTCGGTAAGATGTTCAACGATATGAAATCCAATGGCTCGTGTCCACTTCACATATTAATAGTGCTCGTAGAGTATGAGAGTTTATCTTGAAAGAGGAATACATCTGAAAAAAACGCGCGGCCGGAGTATCACGCAGCTTGCAGAGATGAGCATTGACCATTAATTTTAGCGAACTCACAG